>JABTTQ020001481.1:0-157749 GCA_016081115.2 Rehmannia glutinosa | reverse complement strand
GGTTTTTACTCCTAAAACAAGATTTCTAAATGTTGTCTAAATACTCCCGATTGGTTTAAAATGTTTTACTAAATTTTCGAGTATTTCTTGAGTTTTTTTCGACAAAAAAATTGGACAACATTTAAATTCAAATGGTCGACCGGCCTCCCATAGGCAACCCGTGCCAAGATGTTTTTAGAAAAAAATGAGATGGAAGTAAAATCAGGCAGGTCGTCGGCCGATTCGCCAAATGGCCGAAATCGACCGCACTGCAAGTTTCACATTGAAACAGAACTTCTTTTCTCCATTTTTACACTTAGGGGGACCTACCGGTTGAGACAGTCGGCCGGTCGGCCTTATGTCGGCCGACCTGGCCGCCTGTTGAATTTTTCAAAGTGTTCTTATTTCTCTTATTTCTGCGGCCGGCATCGCCCGTGTATTGACAAAGAAAAATATGACCGTTTGACAACACATTTCCTTAAATTGTGGGATTGATTTCTACTAACTATATTCTTGATTTTAATTGTATTTTTCTCGTAGATTTTCAATCCCCAAGAGGAGCCTATGCTTGATCAATCATCTCCTATAAATAGAGGAAGTTTTGGAGCAACCAATACAACAATTGAGATACAACACAACAAGATACACTTCAAGCAAAATACTTGGTCTTTCATTGTTATTATTCTTGTTGTAAATTTGCCTAGCTTATCACTTTCACATCTTTGAGGTCTAGGCTATTCTTGATTACACCTTGCACTCAAATTGTATTATTCATTATTGAGTTGTAATCTTGATTTTCGGTTATCATTCAAACACAAGATATCCTTGTGAGTGTTCTTGTGGTAAGAACACACTTGGATGATCTAGGTGATAGGTGAAGAAGATTGTGGTGATCTTTTTATTGAGGTGTTGAAGAATTTGGTATTCTTCAAGGTTGAAGATTGTGGTAATCTTCACAAGGTGACGTTGGAGATTGTGGTAATCTTCAAAAAGAGATTGTGGTAATCTCAAAGGTGATGTTGAAGAAGAGTGCGGTGCTCTTCAAGGTGTTGTAAGTTGAATTTGTATTAATTTTGGTAATTAATAAAATTCTTTTTCCTTTTGAAATCCATCCCGAATATATCTTTGGGGTGGTAGAGGATTAGGCCCTGGTGGGTTGGACCTCTTTAAATCGACGTGTGTTGTTTACATTCCGCACCTTTATTATTGTGTTTGAGCATTCGATTATAAAAAGAGGGCGAAATCGAAAAGATGGAGATAATCTATTCACCCCCCCTCTAGATTATCGTAGCCGCTTGGACTTACACTAAGTGGGTATTCAGAAACAAGATGAATGAGAAAGGATTTTTAGAAAGAAACAAAGCAAGATTAGTAGCCAAAGGGTATTGCCAAGAAGAAGGTATAAATTTTGATGAAACCTTTGCTCCAGTTGCCAGATTGGAAGCAATAAGGATGTTTCTTGCTTATGCTGCACATAAGAACTTCACTGTATATCAAATGGATGTGAAGAGTGCATTTCTAAATGGACTGTTAGAGGAAGAAGTCTATGTTGAACAACCTCCAAGTGTTGAGCAGAAAACTATTGGAGATAAAGTCTACAAGCTCAAGAAAGCACTGTATGGATTGAAACAAGCACCAAGAGCATGGTATGATACATTGTCTCAGTTTCTAATTGACAATGGATTCACCAAAGGCAAGGTTGACAAAACACTCTTCAGGTTCAAGATGGAGAGAGTATACTGCTTGTTCAAATATATGTGGATGATATCATCTTTGGATCCACAAACAAAGAGCTGTGAGACAAGTTTTCAAACCTCATGCAAGGCAAATTTGAGATGAGCATGATGGGAGAGCTAACTTTCTTCTTAGGACTTCAAGTCAAGCAATTGAAGGATGGAACCTTCATAAACCAAACCAAGTATACCAGAGATTTAATGAAGAAGTTTGGTATGGAAGAGAAGTCATCAGTGAAGATTCCTATGAATACATCACTCAAGATGAACATGGATGCATATGGCAAAACCGTTGATCAAACTAGATATAGAGCCCTCATTGGATCATTACTCTATCTAACATCAATCGTGCCGTACATCACCTTTGCGTAAGGTGTATGTGCTAGATTTCAATCGCAACAAAAGAGAGTTATATGACTCGCAAGAGAGAATCCTATGGTATTTGAAGGGATGCCAAGAAGTTGGCTTATGCTATCCAAAGGAAGGAGGATTTAAGCCGGTAGGATACCTCGGACTCGTTATGCCGGATGTAGAGTTGACAGAAGAGTACATCGGTACATATCAAATGCTTGGAAAAGATTAGTTTCTTGGTTCAAAGAAGAAATAAAATTCAATAACTACATCCACAAAATGAAGTGGAGTACATAGTTGCGGCAAATCACAGTTGCCCAAGTCTTATGGATGAGACAACAAACGAGAGACTATGACATTAAAGAAAGAGAGATTCCAATTATGTGTGATAACACTAGTGCTATTGCAATCACTCAGAATCCAGAGTTGCATTCAAGAACAAAGCACATTAATGTCAGATATCATTTTATAAGAGATCGTGTTGAAAAGAAAGACATCACCCTGGAATACATCTCAACTGATAAGCGAAGGCGACATATTCACAAAGCCTTTATGTGAATCAAAATTTGAAGAGCTCAAGAATGAGTTAGGGTTAATTGAGCTGAGTTAGGATACTCAGAAGACTCAATCAACAGAGACAAAATTGGAGAGAATGGAAAATAAGCAAGTTTCACATTTCAGCCAAGTAAAAAGCCTAGTCGGGAAATCAGCTGTATCGAGTTAGCTGACAGCTAAGTGATCTTATGTGAAGAGAGAAGCAGAGTTAAAACACTTTGGATGATAGTTGAATCATTTATGAGCTAAGTGACAAAACACATTCGTTTTATTCGAGCGGCAATGTTTTTAAGGATGACGTCAGCGTAATTATGACTGTCAGTACAAAAGCTGCACAGTAAAACATATAATTGGGTATAAATGCTGTTGCATTTAATGTGGGGAAATTAATGCGGTTTTGAAGGCTCAATCCTGACCGTTGATTTTGATCAAGTTTTTCAAATTCCAAAAACCATCCTCTTGAGTCCCATATAAACCAAAAAATACATTTTCTCTCTCCTCACAAAATACTCTCGTCTTCAACAAGCAAGAAGAATCCTCTCTGCAACTATTCGAAACCCTACTTTCAAAGTTCAAGTTTTTCATATTTTTCACTGTTTATTCTCTCTGAAAATGGCCGCTACGTATGAATTTGTCAAGCTATCCGAGAAGATCCACTCAGGATCCACTGTGGACTTCAAAGGAATGATCAAACAAGGCGCTGATGAGGCTTTAGTGAAGAAAATCGCGGAGAAGCTCGAGAAGAAGGACTTTCTCATGATTTTCTCTCATACTTACCTGGAAGAGGTCGCTATGTTTTACGTCAATGCTGAAGTACATGATGATGAGATTCGCTCATCTATTCATGGACAGGCCATCAAAATCACTATTGCGGACCTTGCTTAGCATTGCAAGTTGCCTACTGTTGGGCTAAAAGAACTTGCTGAGAAAGACGTGAACTTGGCTGCCGCTTGGAAGGAGATAGCCAAGCCCGAGTCAGCTGCGAAGGCTGTTTACACAACCAAGAAGGTACTGATCAAGGTTGATTACCACAAACTAATGGACATCATGTCCAAGTGCGTGGACATGAAATTTGGAAGCTTCAACCAGCTATCTCGGACTAAGCTGGTGGTGGTGGCTGCGATCATGCATGAGAAGAAAGTTAACTGGGCTGAGTTTGTCTTCAGCCATATCTGCTAGAACGTGATCAACAAGTCCTTCAAGGATGATGGGAATTTTGGATGCTCTTTGGGTTATGGCCTAGTGCTTGGCCATTTGATTGAGGTGAAGGGGATTGCCCTGCGCCATGGAAAGTCGTTCCATACAAACAAGAAGATGTTTAAGGTAAATCTCTCTGGAGCTCAAAGGAAGGCGCATGCCAGGAAAGCTGACACTAGTGAGGGTGAGTCAGCTGACCCTGCCGAAGACACAGCTGCGACCGCTCAACTCTTTCTCCCAAGCCTATCTCAAAGAAGAGAGCTGCGGCAGCTAAGCCTACACTCCGCCCCCTGCAGCCTGTTCAAGAAGGCTCCCCCCCTGCGCAGTGAGGCATAAGCACATGCCCCAACAACTGATCCAGAAGCCCCTGCCCAAGCAACCGAGACTGAGAAGGATACTTTTATGCCTTCTCCGGTTGTGAAGAAAAAGTGCATAGCTGCGTCCCGCAAGCTAGCTGCTGCAAAAAAGATAAAGATGGTGGAGCCAGAAGCCACCATAGAGGAAGCCGAAGAGGATGAGATTCCTCTCGTCCAGACCAAGAGGAGAAGAAGACTTTTTAAGAAGTCTGAGCTTGAAAAAGCTGAGTCAGGAACTCAGCTGGAGAAGCCTGAAGAGACTGCTGATGCTCAAGAGGAGCAGTCTCAAGTGAAAGATGGTGGAGTTGTTGCCACCATAGATGCCCAGAAGTCTGCTGATGTCGATCAACAGAGTATCAATGACCCAGCTGGTCGTGAGACAGCTGTGGAGTAGGAGAAAATTGAGACAACCAAGACTCTTGAAGAAAGAGTTGTCTCATCCCCTCAGACAGATGCTAACGTACCTGAGGAGGAGCAAGCCCCACTTGCAACCATTCCGGAAGATGGAGACGATGATGATGACGTGATTATGTACTCTCCAGTCTACCCGGATATTCAACAAGGATTGAGGGAATAGAGGAGATGGAAGCTAGATTACTCTAGACAGCAATTCGAACATCCTGAGTTCATCGAAGAAGAGAAGGAACTTCTAAGCTTCCTCGGAAATGTCACTGTTCATTGTGCCCTCAATGAGGAATTCTGCATGGATGCCCTCCATGCTATTAAGGAGGATGAAAAAGAAAAATCTTTGGAAAAGGTCAGAGCCGCTGAAAAGTCCAAAATTTGCATGTTCACTGGAAGCCATGAGCATCACATGGAGTCAACTAATAGCAGCAATCTCGAAGAGTTGGACCCAGCTACATCAGTTGAAAAGGCCGAGTTCCAACAAGCCATCAAGGAATCACGAGCCATGCATGAGCAGAATCTTCAAGAAGGTCCAGGAGAGTCTTCCCAACTCTCTCCTCGATCTGATCCTTTGGGAGTGGCGCAAAAGGTTGCAACTGACATTTCTACCATCACATCCTCCGTGCATTCTCAAAATGGCTCTCAGGGAAACATCGATGAAGCTAGGGAAGGTGATGAAATGGGCACCCTAGCCAAGCCAAACCCTGAAGGTGTTAAGACACCTGCCCAAATGGCTGACTACTCAAAAGGACAAACAGCCGTGTCTTAGGAGCAGAGTAACCCCACAACCATTCACTCACCGGTGCGCGCTAGCGCTGGGGAAGCTCTCCACCACAACTAGGTCGGAGGACGCCGAGGAGATAAAACTTTGCATTTAGGAGGAGAAGAAGAGAAATTAATGGATAAGAAGAGTGAAGTTAACGAAGCTCGGATGGTTGAGACTATCCCAGTTGAAACTTCCTCTAACCTGAAGGCCGATGACGCTGCTGATGCAACTAAGGTAAAGGATGGAATGGAGGTCATAGGAGTTGAGACTCCTGGCCATGAAAGTGCAATCCTAGGAGTTGAGACTCCGAGGATGCCACCAAAGACCCTAAGGTAGCCGAGTCGCAAAGGGATATCTGTCGAAGACCCCAAGACAAATGAGTCTGTCGAAGGGAATGTTGAAGGCCCTACAACGGTTGAGACTGCTGGGGGTAATGAAGGCTTAAAGGAGGTTGAGACTTCCTTAGGTAAAGAACCTGAGCAAGAGAACATTCCTCAGATGGAGGGATCTGGTGAAGAAGAAGAGATCGGCGCCCTTCATGATTCCCAGGAAAACATTGATACAACATTTCTGGAATCCAATAATGAAGCCGAGTCTACACATATTGAAGATTCTACTCAGGACGAGGCTGAGGATGTTCACAATTCACGGAGTACTAAGTGACAAAACAGCTCCGATGAGATTCGTCTTTGATGATGAACCAACCCCTATGGTTACATCACACTCCGATGACGCTGATAAAATAGCTGAGGACAAGTTAACTCAAAAGAAAACTCTTCGATGCCAACGGTTGTTACATTACAACCGGTGCCCGACCACCGAAAGCGAGATCAACACAAATACTCCAAACTGAACTAAGTCACCGAAAGCAGCTACCACAATGCCTTCAAAGAGAGACTCAATCAGCTCAACAATAGGCTCCCACAGCTGCATTGACTGCCGACGATGCTGGAATAGCCGAGGCAAATAGAGCTGATGCATAGAGACGAGAGAAGGGAAAGGCTCCACAACGTGGACCAATGGGAATCCCTCTCGTTCTGGATGACATGTTTACTGAGATATTCCATTTTGATGCCGAGTTGCCCCCTCTGGATGCCAAATCTGCTCGAGAACAAAAGAAGTACACTATGCAAAAAAGGCCGATAATTCCAGCTGATTCCATTGTGCCAATAGGGTTTGACTTTGATGCTGTGTGGCCTGAAGAAGAGTCGGCTTCCATAACCAAGTTCCGAAATGCGTTCAAAGATATATGTGCTGAAATTGAGAAGATGGAACGCCACCTTGCATCATTGGACCTCAGATTGGACAACCGTGATGCAAACATCAGCAGAGATATTTGAGGTGTTGTCCTACGGATCATAGAATAGGCTGCACAGACTATTGTTATGCGCTTAGAGCAAGTCTGCTACTTCAAATCATTCTTTGCAGAGCTACTCGTATGGAGTGCGGACAATGCTCAGTTTCAGCAAAGGCAGAAAGAGTTTATGATGAGAATTGAAGATTCCCACAAGTCGGACATGGAGTTACTCAAGTTGCACATAAGAGAGAGATTGCCAGACCGGAGGATAGCATGAACCAAAAGTTCAATCTCCTTCAGGTAGAAATGAAATTAATGGCAGCTGAGTCAAAGGCTACGTGGTCTGAGTTCCGAACAGCCTACTCCAAAGTTGATGAAAAGTAAAATTCGATGAACAACCGACTTGACTTCATTCTCAGTGGTTTGTTCCCTGGCCTGACCCTTTCGTTTGGTGATGATGCCAAAAAGGGGGAAGATGATACATTAAAGGGACTGAAGGAGGAGAAAGAGAGTCATAAGATGGAGAAGAAAGGTGATACAGCTAAGGAGGAAGGAAGTTCGAAAACCCCCCCTTGAAGCTTATGTTCGCTGAAACCCCCCAACAAGGAGACATCACAGCTTCTATTCTCAGCAAGCTACCGAAAGAGTTGTCCATGGAAAGAAGCGAGATGGCAATGAAAGAATCTAGAAAAGCCATCGGCTAAATTTGAGAAGGTAGCAGAGAAGCGATGCCGCACGCATTCAAAACATAAGGAAGCAATATGATGGTCCTCCAAAGGAAAAGGATCACCCTACGATCAAGCCTCGTAGAGACATTTCCATGCCTCGATGTTAGGTCTGAACCCCAATACCTAGTGGAGTTTCAAACTCTAGAGGAAGAAGGCTATTTCGAAGATTTAACTCTACCGCAAGCCTGGGATTTGTACTGGGAGAAAGGTCTTGAGATATGCAAATCAGCTGATAAGTAGCGAGTTCCGAAAGAAATCACTCACCGAAAATCAAAAACTCGAGACAAGATACTCCCGGAGAGAAGAGCCGAGTCGAGGAGAGAAAGGGAAAATCCAAAGGAAGTGGAAGAGGCACAGGTTCTCGACCACAGCCGAATCTGGAGAACGTCAAGTATATTGATCCGCAGAAGAAAGGGATCACATACTGGGCTGGATATGATCATCTTGCCAACCTGGAAGTTGCACGAAAGAATGCTGAAGTAGTGAGAAGACAGGAAGCTGAAAATGAACTAACAACTCGAGAATGGGAGGAAATGCAGCGTAGGGATGACCCTACTGCGAGGCAAGCATATGAGAAGAAGAAGAAGGATGAAGAGGTAAGGAAGAGGAGAAGAGTTTATGAAGACATGAGGAGAGTTGATGACGAAGAGAGAAGAAGGAAGCAGCCAAGGCGTTGAAGACGGCTGCAACCCTTTCACGTATTTTACTTAGCTGTAAATACGTAGCTATAAGTTTTCCCTGTAATATAGCTCTGATAATTTCCTTGTAATATTTGCTCTAATATCTTCTTTGTAACCTAGCTCTGATACACGTTGTAATGCAATACTTGTATAAGCTTTGTTACATTTTGTAAACAGCTTTGTAAAGGACAAGAATGCTATGATCAATAAAACTGATTATTCAAAGCATACATTCTTTCTTACTCACTGCTTATGTTTGCTGTTTATTTTTGTTTAAGTTTTGACATCATCAAAAAGGGGGAGATTGTCAGGAAATTTATTTGTTAGATTTTGATGATACCATGTAAAACTTAGACTAGGAAGTTGGCACCCCATTTTCCTTGTAATTCTATGTTGTAATAGATATGATTGAAAGAACTGAGTGAAGTCAGCTAAGTCAACTGCAGACTAGAGTGAAGACTCTGTTGTGTGTCAGCTGAGTATGGCCAAGAAAGAAGACAAGGACTCGATCAATGAGAGCCACCGAGGAAAAGCATGTGAAGTATGAGGAAGTGTCAGTCAAGTCAGTGAAAGGAGCCAAGTCTAACAGTTGAAGTGACAGTTAAGTCATTCTCATGATTGGAGCAGACTCAAGTCAAAATGGATAAAGGCAGCAGTCAAGTCAAGACAACTGACATTGATCCGTTGGAAGGAAGTCAAGAATATTACTCGATATAGTAATATGTCCAAGCTTCCAGGTCTTAAAGAGTTTGGCCCAGAAACATGCAAAAGGAATAAGCCAATAGGAAACACTAAAACATGTGTCGACCGTAAAGTCGCATAGCCATTTAATACGAGGAAGGGTCAACATCACAAGTGTTGCGTATCAAGAAAAGACAAGCCAACGAACAAGAAGTGTCATTTGAAAACAGCCTATCTCTTCAACGGGCAAATTTTCAAATGAGCACTATAAAAGGCTGAGGAAGCATTTGAGAAAAGGTGACCTGAACCTAGCACGAACGAATCAAGCAATTATCAAGCAAGTATAACCTGCAATATTCTCAGGCTTATCCAGAAAATTCCTCAAGCCTAAAACTCGAAGGAACTCGATCCAACACACGCTGTGAAGGAAAGATTACTTCAACCAGTTTAAGAGGAAACATTTAAAGAACAAAAAAGGGTCTACTCTCCAAGTTGAAGGAGCTGTAGAAAGGTTCAAGGTCGAACCAAGAGATTCAAGTTTGTTGGAAGGTCGTGTGATCAAATCCAAACACTTGAAGGGAGCTAAAGTAGCAAGGCAAATTGTCTTGTGAAGAAGAGCTTCAGTCGAGTCAAGAAGAAGTCACCGTGTGATCAAGGTGGTCTTTAGACGAGAACTACTTTGTAACTTGTTTTGTTACATAGTGGTTTCCTCCAGGAGTTGGAGAAGAATGGAGTAGAGGAATTACCCCATCATCGAACCACTATAAAATTACTTGTGTCATTTACTTTCAGCATTTACTTTCTTGCTTATATTTTTCATACATGCTGTTAAGTTATTTTGCTAACTGATAATAACAAGTGCTAAAACAAGTGTTAAAAAATGAGTTTTAATCAAACAAAGGGTGTTAAGTCTTCCGTTAAAAAAAATCAAATCAACTAAAGTTAAGTGTTAGGCGACGCAACTGTTATACTATCAACAAACTCGAGAGTCGCTGAGTGGGTAACTTAGCTGAAGATAGCCAACCTAGTTGTCCCCCAAGGACACAGCTGATTTGAGCCAACTCCGTTGAAATCCTTGAAAAGACTAAAAGTGAAAATTTGGTAAGGTTTACTCAACCCCCCTTCTAAACCTTACACCACACCCATTGGGACCTACATTTGACGACGAGCTTGAATCACTTCCGTGCCATTGTCTCCACTACTACCTCAAATTGAAGTTCCCAATAGAGATGGGTATGGGAGAAGCTAAAGAAGACATTATGATGGCTCGGGAATGCTACGTGGCCGAATTAAGGAAAATCAAACCAGACGAAAACTACGGCAACCGAGTCTAGTAATAAGGGGATGTTTGAACCTCCCACTGTCTGGCCTTCAATGAGCCTGGACCCCTCCGGGGGGCTTTAATATTTCATCCATGCTTTCTTTATTTAGCATCTCTTAAGGTGCCAAACACTTAGTTTATTCTTCCGGCTTGCAACCGAGTGTCTACATATTTCTCTTTTTAAAGATTTTCTCCTTTTCAAAATAATCGGATAATGAATAAAAGTTTGCGCTTTCTATCCCAATATGTGTAAAACACTTACATGGATGATGACTAATAACTTATGTACATTAACATCCTGAAGCTAATTAGCAAATATTCGAGTCACAAGGACACGGAGGATTGCCCCTAGTGATGTAGCATTATGCTATTCGGGGCTCCCGAGGAGAGAACCTAGTGAGGTAACATTGTGCTATCCGGGGCTCCCGATGATAGCCCCTATTGAGGTAGCATTGCGCTATCTGGGGACCTTCATTAATGTCCTTAGAGAGGTTGCATGACTATCGGGGGCTTCCGAGGATAACCCCTAATGAGGTAGCATTACACTATCTGGGGCCCCTCATTGATGCCCCTAGTGAGGTAGCATTGTGCTATCCGGGGCCCCTCATTAATGCTGGGGTTCTCGAGAATAGCCCTTAGTGAGGTAGCATTGCGCTATCAGGGGCCCCACATTAATGCCCATCGAGAGGTAACATCGCTATTTGGAGCTCCCGAGGATAGCCCCTAATGAGGTAGCATTGCATTATCGAAGGCCCATCGATAAGGCCCTTAGGGAGGAATGAACACCACCGGGGCCCCCTGGGAATGCCCTTAGAGAAATAACACTTTGTTATTTGGGGACCCCTTTCAAGTAAATTACCAAGATCCAACATATAACCAAAATGCAAAGGAAAAGGATCAAACAAAATCTAAGAGTAACCAACTCACCCCAAAGGGAGGAAAATATTCCAAAAGACGAATAAAGTAAACACGAGTCTAAGTGTTCGAAAGCATGCCCTAAACAAATGGGGTGAATCATACCGCTTTAGACAAGTAGGCGGAAGAAAGACATAACAAAGTCATTAAACTATGAGCAAAGCTCAAGACCCGATGCTTCCATCATCTAGGTTGCCTTCGTCCCCGGTGGCATCATCTGGGATATCACGCAAAGCTCCAATCTCACCCTCCTCCTCATCAGAAATGCCCGGAACAAGCAGTGCAATAATTTCCCTAGAAACCTTCCCCGCTCTCCCAAGCAGACCTTCCGGGCCGTGGGCGGATCCTCGCTCAAAGTAGGATGAGGACTCATCCAAAATGGCATCGCGGTAATCAGAAGAAACCTTGTAGGCCTCAACAATAGAAGTCCACTACAAAGCAATCAATTAAACTCCACGGGAAGATTTCATGAACTCTTGCCCAGTAAACACCTCCTGATCATACCGCTCTTTGAAGCCATCACTTTTCTTCCCAGGGCCCACCACTTGCTTCTTCAACTCCCTCATCTCTGTCTTCTAACGGCGAACCGCCTACTCCAAAAACTTGCCCTAACGGGCAACGGTTGTAGCATTGATCAGCTACGATAAAAACACAAAATCATATGGAGAAAGAAGTAAACATGCGAGAAGATAAAGGGAAAATAGAGAGAGAGAGAGAGAGAGAGAGAGAGAGAGAGAGAGAGAGAGATACCCTCACTGCATCTCCACAAGCATAAACCTCCAAATCCTCAAAGGATAGAGGCTCCAAATGAGTCTGGTCAACATCAATGATCACACTTTGACTATGGCATAGACCTACAACGGGGTTGGAAAGGTCCCAACTTGACTGCACATCATCTAAACCAAAAATACCATGCTTGGACAAGCCACTGGTGGGAGCCAACTCGGAAGAGCTGTCTGAAGGCCCCCCGCGGGATCTCTTCCAACTGGAGGTAGCCAGGGACGATCTTGAGAAAGAATCCACCCCAGAATGATCACCAGCGCAAGATCCCGAAGGCCTCTCCCCGCCGAACTTGCACTTAGGAGATGCTTGCCTCTCCTCCCGGTGATCTGGAGCTCGACTTGATCCCTTCTCAGCATGAGAGGAATCCCATTTCTTCATTCGGGCATATGATAACAACTCTACGGGCTGAAGCTATCTCTTTCGGTCAAGGAAAAAGAGTACAATATCAATACAACATATACAAGAAACACGAAGAATATGTGAAAAGATTAAAAACAACCAAATAACCAGTGCTCCCCAAACATCAAACTGATTAGCAAACAACTTTGCCTCCCGACATATTTCCTAAAAACTCTGGCGGGACTTAGCAAAATGGGGGAGGCAAGAGGAACAAAACTCCAACTGAGGGGGAGGGCCCAGTGAGGCCCCTCAAGATAGAAAATTCGGACTTCCATATACCATGCGAAGAGGGAATCCCCCAAAAAAAAAAAAAAAAAAAAACTTACAATAAGCTTGGGGAAAGAAATGAAAGTAACCATTCTCCGGGCCCTTCCTCATGGAGAACAATGAATGAAAAACATCAACACTGATAAGAAGCCCAAATTTCTTCATAGCACACCGATATCCCTCCACAAAGGCATATGAATTGGGAGTAATTTGAACCATGCACAGACCAACTAACTGCAATATCTCAACGTGAAATGGGTCAAGAGGAAGAGTAAAGTCGTTGGTCAAACATGAAAGATAGAGAGTAAAACATCACATCGGGGGGATGGGCGAGCCTCTTGTCAGAGGAAGGAGCAATCAATACAACATCAAGAGACAAATCAAGATGCTTCCTCAAAATCCTGAGACACCGAGAGTCTATAATATTCTCTAACACTGTCGGGTCCATAACCCAATCACCTGGGGAAGGACTATGTTGACGTATGGCCTTGGGAGGCTTATCACCTTTCGAACCCGCACTAAGTTCTCTCTCAACTCCACTCTTACATTCAAAATCAGATAAAATCTTCACAAATCTCGAAATGGAAATATACTTATCATTTGGAATAATAGCCAGAGTGGAATCCATCGTAGGTCTATGTAAGCTGAGTAGAAGCAGTCAAGTTGAAGATTGCAGGGCTCGACTGAAGATCGAAGAGAAGACACAGCTGTATGACAGCTGAGTGAAGTGAAGTCAAGTATTAGTCAAGTGACAAAGTTGTCTCAGTTAGCTGGCTGACATCAAAGTCATTCCAAAATCATTGGAGTTGACTGTCAAAAGGATTATACAACAGAAAGGATCAAAGAAAGTCAAGAGATCCGTTTGTCAAGCCAATGATGGCAGTGAAGTGAAGTCAAGTATTAGTCAAGTGACAAAGTTGTCTCGATTAGTCAGGACATCAAAGTCATTCCAAAATCATTGGAGTTGACTGTCAAAAGGATTATACAGCAGAAAGGATCAAAGAAAGCTGAAGAGATCCGTTGTCAAGCAAAGTCAAGTGTTTGTTGGAAATAGGCATGTGTAAAACTGCCTACCTTAAAGTTGTTTTGCTGAAAGAGTGCAAAAAGCAAGGAGCCAATGAGATGTACCTGAAATCCTACAGAGTTTAAGGAAAGGCTGCAGAGCATTAAATTCAAGGTACAATCCATATCAAAGCTGCAAGACAAGACAAGCCAACGACAAAAAAGTGGAGTATAAAAATGTATCTATCTCTTCAATGGATACATTTTTGAACCACCACTAAAAAAGACTGAGGATTCATTTGAGAGAAGGTTACCCAACTCAAGCAACGAATGTAAGCAAGCAAGAATATACACTAAACTGCAAAGCAAAGCAATATCTCTCAAGCATTCAAATCATATCCTCAAGCCTAAACTCGAAGGAAATTGATCCAACACATTCAGTGAAGGAAAGACAACTTCATTTGTTGAAGAGAAAAAACTTGTTTCAAGAACAAGGGTCTACTTTCTAAGGTTTAAGGAGGTGTAGTAAGGTTCCAAATCAAACCAGAAGGCTTAAACTTGTTGGAGGGCTGTGTGAACAAATCCAAAAGTTCGAAGGAGCTGAAGTAGCAAGACAACCGTCTTGTGAAGAAGCTGAGTCCCAGGAGAAGCTAGTCGTGTGATCAAAGTTGTCTCGGACTGTAACCATTTTGTAACAAAGTCAAAGTTACACTAGTCGATTCCTCAAAGGTTGAAGAAGAGTGGATTAGAGAAATTACCATATCCTCGAGCCACTATAAATTGCTTGTGTCATTTACATTCAATATACTTACTTTCTTGCTCATTATTATTATTGATGTTTGTTAATTTGCTAAGTCAACTGATAATAACCAAGCTTAAACAAGTGTTGAAAAACATATTCAAAACTAAGGGTGAAAGTCTTCCGCTGTTAAAAACCAAGTCAACTTAATTTTTAAAGTGTTAATCAATCAACTCGAGTTATACTATCAACAAATTTCTCGGTCAGTCCGCTGAGTAGCTAACTCACATTGTGCAAGTAAACTTAGTTGTCCACCAAGGACTTAGCTGACTTGAGTCTACTTTGAATTTATAAAAGGACTAAAAAAGAAAAGTTGGTGAAGTCTATTCAACCCCCCTTCTAGACTTCACATATCACCCCTTGGGACCTACAAGTGGTATCAGAGCGGTTGGTTCATTGAGCCTTTGTTCGCCAAAAATATTTGGATCTCTATACTGCAAGTGTACATTGTAGTTTATAAGATAATGGCAAGTAAGGTCGTATTCCTTAGGGATTGAATGCGAAACACTTAGGCTATATTAACCTCGTATTCTAATTTTATTGAAGCAACCGAATATCAAAATTAAAAATAAAAGAAATGAGTTTAGAACCCCACAAATATTTTCAACAAATACGAAAGCAACCCTAGGCACATAATCTCAACATGCTTCTTCAATATTAAATCCAATCAATGTTTCACAAAACCAATTCATGCATTTCTATGGGTTCAATTCCTATACTAGTTTATTCCCCATCCCGGGTGGCGCATAAATAGTAGATTAATAATAATTGAGGTCTCCCGATACATCACAACTATTACTAACTCCCAACAGATCTTTGAATTGAAATGCTCCCCACAAACAGAAGTAGTCTCCCGATACATTACCCTATTTATGTCTGAATTTGATTTTCGTCTTGCTAGAACTCATCTCCCAGATTATGGACTAACAAGTATGACATGCAAATTATTAGCCAAATAATCAATAATTAAGAATAAGCACTCGAATTCATAAAATAGAACACATTAAGAAAACAATGTATCAAGATTTAACATGAATCCCCAGTTTAGATTATGCCCTAGGATCCGAAAGATTAGCCAAACATTGATAACAAATTCATAGACAAACTTGAAATCAACATTGTGACATCGTTAAAGTACAGACAAGAGATCTAAACTAAGAAAGAAAACCCCTTCTTGTCAGGATGGATCCTCCTTCAAAGCCTTCGAAACTCTTGTGCTTCCGTAGATGTGAAAGGCCTTGTGGTATTCTTCGTAACCTAGCCCTCCTCTCTCAGAAGATCTTTGATCTGTGTAATCCTGTGTATTTTAGTGTGTTGTATCTTGTATGAATGATGTAATTTCGTGCAAGCCTTGGTCCCTTTATATAGGTGCTTGGAGAGACCACTTGTAGAGTTCTGGTAGGAAAATGACACAAAAATCCGCCGTAGATGAATCGCACAGGCCGTGTGGTTTCACACGGCCACTCCACATGATTGTGTGGATCAACACGGGCGGACTATGTGGATGGTTTCTGTCTCTGTTTTCTCCCGAACATTTCACACGGTTATGTTACTCGCACGGGCGCATCACACGGTCGTGTCACCCTGCACGGGCTGACCGTGTGCCTTGTTTTTGTTCATTTTCTTCATCTTTTCGATCTTCTCTTTGCACTAGTCAATCATGTCTGGGCCTTCCAACTGATATCTTTTCATTTAAACTCTGTTTCCTGTAAAATGTTACAAGAATACATAGTATCATGCCCTTCTAAGGAAACCAAGTAAAATACACTTAATAAACATGCAAATGCATCAATAATGTATTAAAATAAGCCCTTAAATGCACATATACTTTACACGTATTAAAATCCCCCAAACTTAAACCATTGCTCGTCCCCGAGCAAATTAAGAAAAATAAAATCACGGGGTACAAAGAATACACAAGAACACTGTAAACATTCAATCTCATTTGACTCCATATATAAGTAAATCATGCAATTCATTATCAAGAAGTCATCAATCACAAGTTCGGCATAATTAATACTCTCTCAGGTACTTGACATCGCGACTCACAAGTAAATAGTGTATCGCTCAACTCTCAAAGTCTATGGTAAGTGTTTGCGCTCAAAATCAATTCAGTGAATGTAGAACTATCATAGGCTTGCAAATCGTCTAACATCTCTACCACTTTAGTGTGCGCAACTTAAGAATCAAAACATATTTCATTTGGTTGTAATGTAGGCTCTTTAGTAAGGGTAGGGAAAATTTGGGTTAAGTGACTTGACTTAAGCAAATAGAATTTAAGTACACGGACTTGCAACTCACCAACCCAATTTCATCTAAAAATCATTTTTTTCAAGATATTTTCTTTTTCAACTCAACTCCACCCTTTTTCTCCTTTTTCATTCTTAGGTCTTTTTGCCTTTTTTTTTTTTTCTTATTCATCCTCAAACTCTCAATTTCTCAAAATTTCCAGAATTTTTTCTTTCTTTTGCTCAATTTTTTTCTTTTTTTTTTCGAGTTTCATTATTCTTTCATTTACCTAAGCACTGCTCATCCATCATTCTTTTGCCAAGTATCTCTTTTATTCACAATTTTCACCACATCTCCCTCAAACTATTCATATTCTATAAGCTCAAGTAATTTAGGGATAAAAATCATCTTTCGATTTTAAAGATCAAAATGTGGCCAACAATAAAAAAGTTAAGGCTCAAAGTGGCTAACTAGGGAATCATGAGTTCATAGGTAAGTTTTTTTTAAGGCTAAGTAGGCACAAATTGCACACACATATGGTTTCAATGAAGATACCAGAGCAAGTTCTAGAGTTCTAACAATCATGAATGACACATTCAAGAAAAAATAAGACTGCATAAGATAAAGCAATTATAGGCACAAAAGCTCACAGGCTTATTTTTCGCAACATGCTCAAAGACCCAATTTCTCAATCCATGCCAAACAAGTTCAAGATATCTTCTCAACAATTCATCACACTATTCACACAAATATTTCATTAATTAAATAAAATATTTTAATATTTTTATGAATAAACTAAAGTTAGAAAATAAAATAATTTCCTATGACCTTGGTAAAGTTTATTTCAAAATGTTGGGAAATTAATTTTTAGATTTTGATGAATGCCATGTAAAACTTAGAATAGAAAGTTGGCACCCCATTTTCCCTGTAATTTGCATTGTAATAGATAGGGCTGGTCGAGCTGAGTTAAGTCATCTATGCCTGAACATGCAAGAAGTGAACTGGAGACTAGAAGGAAGACTCCGTTGTAAGGCAGCTGAGTGTAGCAAGGAAGAAAAGACAGGAACTCGACTGCAGGTGTAGCTGAGATGCAGCTGAGCAAAGTGTCAGTCAAGTCAACTCAAGATAGCCAAGTCTCAAGTTGATGTGACAGATGACTCATCCAATAATTGGAAGCTGACTCGAAGTCATCTGGGGAAATCAAGGAAATGCAGTCAAGTCGAGACAACTGAAAGAGATCCGTTGCATAGAAGTCAAGAAAATTACTTAAACAAGTAATACTCCCATACGCTTTCTTAAAGTGTGCTCACCCCGAGAAGTGCAAAAGGAATAAACCAATGGGAAGCACTCGCACCGTGTCGAACTCGAAAAGTCAAGACTCATTCAATACGAGGAAATGTAAATTCCAAGGACTGCAGCAAGACAAGCCAACGATCACAAGTGTCTTTTGAAAATTAACCTATCTCTTCAACGGGCAAATTTTCAAAAGAACACTATATAAGGCTGAGGAATCACCTTGAGAAAAGGTTACCTTGATTACCTGAGAAAACCATTACAAGCAAGAAAGCAATATCTGTAACCTGAAATATTCTCAAGTCAATTAAGCTCATTCCTCAAGCCTACATTACGAAGGAAATCAATCCAACACTCACCTGTGAAGGAAATACGACTACAATCAGTTGAAGAGGAAACATTTGAAGAATCAAGGGGTCTACATTCCACAAAGGATTGTAGAAAGGTTCAAGGTCGAACCAGTTTCTAGTTTTTGGAGGGCTTCGTGATCAAATCCAAGAAGCTTGAGCAAGTGGGTTGTAGTAGCAAGGCAGCTGCCCTGTGAAGAAGCCGAGTCGTCACGAGAAGCCACCGTGTGTGACCAAGGCATCTCCAAATCGAGTCCCAAAGGATCAAGTCACCAGTGTGATCAAGACTTGCATCTAGACTGATAACCACTTTGTACATTGATCAATACTTAGTGGATTCCTCCAGGAGTTGGAGAAGAGAGGAGTAGAAGAATTACCCCATCTTCGAACCTCTATAAAATTTATCGTGTCACTTACATTTCAACACTTTTATTACTGCATACTATTTTGATATCTGCTGATAAATTTGTTGTCCATCTGATAATTAACAAAGTGCTATAATCAAGTATTAAAACAAACTTAAACCAAGATTCAAGGGTGTTAAGTCTTCCGCTGAAAACATATCACAAAGGGAGTTAAGTTTTAGTCAAAAACAATTGAGTTATTCTATCAACAAACAATCGAGTTCTGTTGAGTGGCTAACTCACGATCAACTAACTTAGTTGTCCATCAAGGACTTAGCCGTGAAGTATTAACTCTGAACGTCTTAAAAGGACTAAATCGGAAAGTTGGTAAGGTTTATTCAACCCCCCTTCTAAACCTTACACTCACACTGCTTGGGACCCACAAGTGGTATCAGAGCGGTTGGTTCATTGAGCCTTCCGCACTGGTTACTGAACTAGATCTCCAATCTCTCAAAGCTTGCTTTAGCACTTGATTTTTCAAAACTCTTTTATTTAGCAAAGTTATTATCATGGAAGCAAATTTGACACGCATCCCTATGTTCACAATTGAGGAATTTGATGATTGGAAAATTCATATGCAGGCTCATCTATCAGCATTACACGATGAAATGTGGATAGTAATAGAAGATGGGCCACCGCAAATTTTAAAAGTAAACACAATTTAAAGAATCGCAAAGGAAGGAGAAGAGATGTTGCTCCCGCACAACTATGGTTGAAAAACCAAGAGTCGAATGGACAAATGATGACAGAAAAAGATACAACTTGGACAATGTGGCCAAGGACATTCTTTACAAAACCCTGGACAAAGCCATGTTCAACAAAGTCAAATCGTGCAAGACTGCAAAAGAAATCTGGAATAAGCTAACCCTGATTTGTGAAGGCTCTGAGCAAATCAAGGAAAATAAACTATCTCATTCTTTGTAAAAAATTTGAAAATTTTAAGATGCTTGCAGGAGAAACCTTGGATCAACTGGATGCTCGGTTCACAGAAATTACCAATGAGCTATCTGGCACTTGGAAAAGAATATACACAAAAGGAAATGTGTATGAAGATTCTAAGAAGTCTCCCACCGAGTGGGAAATGAAAGTCATGGCCCCGAGACACTCCATGGACCTATCAAAAACATCCAACCATGAGCTATTCTCGGATCTCAAAGCCTACAATTTGAGCTAAGAAGAAAAGACCTAGAGGAGACAACAGTGCCCAAAAAAAATTGCTTTTGCTCTAATAGTTAAGGATGGTAAAAGAGCCGAGGTCAAGGAAGTCATTGACCAAGAGGAGATTGCCCCGATGGTTAAAAGGTTTAACAAATTCTTCAACAAGAATTACAAAAGAGGCAAAGGTGAATCCTCCGACACACTCGACCTCCAAGTCAAGGGAAGATAAGCCACCCAAAAGAACAGCATCAAAAGGTTGAGTATCAAAGAGCCGACAATCCAAGGATGGAAAGAATCGATCAAAAGGTTGAAAATCTATGCTTTGAACTATGCAGCAACCCGGTCACTATGCCATTGATTGCCCATATCCCGCAAATCAACAAATACAGAATGAAGAGGAAAGAAAAGTCTTGAGAGAAAGAAGACAAGAGAAGAAAAAGGCAATGTTAGTCGCAGAGATCACGAGACAACCAAGTCAAAAGACACAAAAGACTCGAGAGAATAATGAATCACTACTCAAGTGACTCGAAGAAGAAGCCTTGATATGTTTAATGGCCAAAGAACAAGACCAACCTGGCCGAGAAGATGAGGTACACTCTAACTCATCTCACTCAGACACTAGTGATAGTGACTGTGACATACACACCTCATCACCCACTAATCTTTATTATTCATTAGGCAAAATGATGAAAGACTTTGAGCACATTAAAACCTCACACACACTGCTAAATGAGGAAAACAGCCTGCTCAAAAGCCAAAACTCACAGCTGACTAAGGAGCTGAGTAATCTGAGTCACATAGCTGATGAGAATAAAAAAATAAAGGCTGAAAATGCTAAGTTAATAGCAGAGATAGCTGCTATAGAAAAAAGGGAAAATGACCTCAAAAATGTGATTGCCTCATTCACTAAGGCATCTAAATCTTTGAATGATCTTATTATGAGCCAAAGAGAATGTGGAGATAAGACAAGCTTAGGATTTAATTCCTCTATGCTAAGTCAAGCTCCCAAAGTGATTTTGGAAAAATGATCTTCAAGCAATGAAGCATCTCAAAAATCCAAAACTCCAAACGGTGCACACACATTCATTCCAAAGAACAATCACAACCAAACTGGCCTCGGTTATAAAGGAAAAGGAAAATGTACCACAAACCGAGTATCTTTGAAAGGACAACTAAGAAGAAATCCAAACGAGTTCCTCAAAGAAACTCCAAACAGAAAAGTACTCTGTAAAGAAGAAACAGAGCTACCAAAAACCTTAGAAATTCTATAAAAGGAACACATATGATGGGAATGGTAGAAATTATCCAAGCCAAGCTGATTGGAACAATGTGAACTATCAACAAAGACCTATGGAATACATGCCTAGATGGCAAAGGCCTAAAACTCAGCAAAGGCCATTCCAAAGGCAAAAGAGTTATCCTCAGCACACATATGCACCCAAACACTATGCACATAAGTATCACAACTACCCAAGGAAGGCAATTGCCAAAACACATGCACAGGCATACAGACAAAAGAGGCAGATGTATGAACCTAGAACCCCAAGCAATTTGCCAAAATTAATTATGATTATGACACCGATAGATGGCAACCTCTTAGAGTCAAATCATTTGGCTATAGGTTGGTTGGATCATCTTACAATACTAACCCCTCAGGGACCCGCACAAGTATGGGTACCTAAAACCTAATTTCCTTGATTGCAGGTTCAAGGAACAACTGAGTGCCAAGGAACCTGGTACCATGGAAGGTGGCTATTCCGGACACACGACAGAAACAAGAAAAATCTGTCAAAATTTAAGGAAGTTAGAGGTGCAAAAGTCATATTTGGAGGGAATGAAGCTCCAGAAGAAATAAGAGGCATTGGATCCATCAAGAAAAATGGATTAGAAATTACGATGTTGCATATGTTGAAAAACCTCAATTTCAACTTACTAAGCATAAGTCAACTCGTGACAAGGGCTATAATGTTGGATTCAATATGGGAGTGTGCCAAATCAAGAACACTAAATCTAATGAAGTAGTGCTACAAGGATGCAGACAAATGAACATGTATGTGGTGGATTGGTCAACTGCAACACCAAGCACTTGTCTACTAGCAAAGAGCACAGCCGAATCAAGTTGGTTGTGTCACAAGAAGCTGAGTCACCTGAATTTCAAAACTACTAACAAACTTGCAAGAAGTAATCTTGTAGAAGGACTTCCAGACTCAGTATACAGGAAGGAGAGTGTATGTGATGCATGCCAGATGGGAAAGCAAATCAAATCATCATTCAAAGAAAAGATATGTCCATCTTCAACAAGAATATTACACCTACTACATATGGATCTATTTGGTCCTGTTGAACCAACTAGCATAAGTGGAAAGAAATACACCTTGGTGGTAGTAGATGACTACTCAAGATACACATGGACAATTTTCATGTGTAAGAAGAAAGAAACCATGCAAAACTACCACAAATTGATGAAGAGAATCCAAAATGAGAAGAGTCAAACCATTATCAAAATAAGATCTCGACAGAGGAACCGAGTTTGTCAATGGTATAATAACTCGATATTGTGTTGAAAATGGTATTGGTCATGAATTATCTCGCAGCAAGGACTCCACAAAGAGAATGTAGTTGCGAGAAAGAAGGAAATGAACTCTCAAAGAAGCAGCAAGGACCATGTTAGTCAAGCATGGTCGCTAAAAGATTTTGGGTCAAGCAATAAACACAACATGCTATACTCAAAATAGATGCATGATGAAATGATAAGCAGACAAATGACAAAGACTCCCTATGAGATTTGGACAGGGAGAAAGCCAAATGTTGCATATTTTAGAATATTTGGATGCAAATGCTTCATCCATAACAATGGCAAAGACAATTTAAAGGCTTTTGATGCTAAAGTTGATGAAGGTATCTTTTTGGGATACTCAGCTGAAAGCAAAGCCTACAGAGTGCTCAACAAGAGGACAATGGTTACATAAGAATCCATCCATGTGGTGTTTGATGAGCCCAATGTAAATGGAGAAGACATTGAAGAGTCACCGAAAGTCAATCACCTACCATGCGAGAAGAGTCCCTATGTTGAAGTCAAGTCGAATTATAAACCCGGATGAAGATGAGATAGCCGAGTCTCAAAGACAATCGGGAAATATGCAGCAAAGTGATGATGAGAGAGCCGATCAAAATAACACAAACCGCAAGATGATCAATCCAAATAACTTACTCGAACTCGATGTAAGGTGGTGAGAGATCATCCACCGAACTAATCATTGGAGATGTAAGAGAAGGTGTGAAAACCAGATCCGAGAATTCAACAAGAAGCTATGTTCACTTGTTTTATCTCACAAATAGAGCCAAAAGATGTGTCACAAGCATTGGATGACACACATTGGATTCAAGCCATGCAAGAAGAGTCAATCGGTTTGAACGAAACAAAGTGTGGGAATTGGTTCAAAGACCTACCCATCAAAATGTTATTGGCACTAAATGGGTGTTCAGAAACAAGATGAATGAGGAAGGATCAGTGGTAAGAAACAAAGCAAGATTGGTAGCCAAAGGGTATTGCCAAGAAGAAGGAATAGATTTTGATGAAACTTTTGCTCCAGTGGCAAGATTGGAAGCCATAAGAATGTTTCTTGCCTATGCTGCTCACAAGAACTTCATTGTATACCAAATGGATGTAAAGAGTGCATTCCTTAATGGGTTATTGGAGGAAGAAGTGTATGTTGAACAACCTCCAGGATTTGAGCAGAAGACTCTTGGAGATAAAGTATACAAACTCAAGAAAGCTTTATACGGATTGAAACAGGCACCAAGAGCGTGGTATGATACATTATCACAATTCCTGACTGAGAACGGATTCACAAAAGGCAAAGTGGATAGAACCCTCTTCGGAATTCAAGATGGGAAGAGTATACTGCTTGTCCAAATATATGTGGATGACATCATCTTTGGATCCACAAACAAAGAGCTGTGTGATAAATTCTCAAATCTTATGCAAAGCAAATTTGAAATGAGCATGATGGGAGAGCTGACATTCTTCCTTGGACTCCAAGTAAAAAGCAAATGAAGGATGGAACCTTCATAAGTCGGACAAAATACACCAGAGATTTAATGAAGAAATTTGGTATGGAAGAAAAGTCTTCAAAAAAATACCAATGAATACATCACCAAAATGGATATGGATACGATGGCAAGCCTGTGGATCAAACAAGATACAGAGCACTTATTGGATCATTGCTCTATCTCACAAAGAAAGGCGGACATCACCTTTGTTGTAGGTGTATGTGCAAGATTTCAATCGCTCCAAAAGAAAGCCACATGATCACAGCCAAAAGAATCTTGAGATATTTGAAAGGAAGCCAAGAAGTTGGCTTATGGTATCCTAAGGAAGGTGGATTCAAGATAATTGGTTACTCAGACTTTGACTATGCTGGATGTAGAGTTGACAGAAAAAGCACCTCAGGTACATGTCAAATGCTTGGAAATAGGCTAATTTCCTAGTTTAGCAAGAAGCAAAATTCAATAGCCACCTCCACAAAATGAAGCGAATACATAGTAGCAAGGCAAATTTGTTGTACAAGTCTTATGGATGAGACAAGAGGGCGAGAGACTATGAAGTAGAAGAAAAGGAAATTCCAATTATGTGTGACAATAAAAGTGCTATTGCAATTACTCAGAATCCTGTGTTGCACTCAAGAACAAAGCACATTGATGTCAGGTATCACTTCATAAGAGATCATGTAGAGAAGAAGGATATCACCTTGGAATATGTCTCAACCGATAAGCGAATAGGCGATATATTCACAAAACCATTATGTGAATCAAGATTTGAAGAACTCAAACATGAATTAGGTTAATTGAGCCGAATCGACACTCGAAGACTCAAAGAAAAGAGATGGAACATGAAAAGATGAAAAAGAGTCAACTCTTGAATCGGCTAAGTGAATCACCAGACGGAGAATCATCTCGCATCGAGTTAGGACAAATGAGTGCCTATGTGCAAAAAGAGAAGAGTTAAATCGGCTAAGGAGTAAGTCAAACATTTATGAGCAAAATGACAAAAACGCAATCATTTTTACTAAGCGGGAATATTTTTAAGAATGACGCGTCAAAAAAATTATGATGTGTACAACCAAAAGTCGCACACCAAGCTTATGATTGGATATAAATGTTGCCGCATTAAATGCAAGAAATTAAATGTTAATCGGCGTGCAAAATCGAGCCGTTGATCTTGATCAAATTTAAAAAACCACCCACACGCCCTTTCATAACCCATACATATACCATTTCGTCCGATTTTCTCTCACTTTACCAAAACTATTCATCTCTCTCAAGAGAAAAGAAAGCATTTTTACTCTCAAAACCCTACAAATCTTCAAAGCTTATTTTTCAAAGTTTCATTCGGTAAATCTTCGAGAAATGGCATCTACGCATTTTACTTCATCAAGTTGGGAAAGCAAATCCACACGGGATCTACTGTGGATTTCGAGGGCATGATCAAACAAGGGTCGACGAAACCCTTGTGAAGAAGATAGCGAAAAGTTGGAGAAATCGGATCAAACCCTTTTTGTCGATGGAGTTTCGGATGACCTACGTGGAGGAGGTCGCAATGCTTCTATGTGAACGTTGAAGTTCACGATGAGGGCATCAAGTCCTCTGTTCACGGGAAAGATTTCACCATTACTACCAAGATCCGGAGAACACTGCTTCGCTTCGCCGGCGGAAGGAGTCCGGAGGTTTATGAAGGTCGATGTTAACTGGTTGCCGCATGGCGAAAGTAGCCAAACCTTTCTTTGCCGCAAGGTTGTCTACACAACCGATAAAGAAGTCAGCCAAGGAGGACTACCACAAGTTGTTAGACATTGTTGCCAAATGCATAGATATCAAGTTTGGAAGCTTTAATCACCGTCCAAAACCAAGTTGATCGTAATGGCCGCGATCATGGAGGAGAAAAAGGTGAACTGTCCGAGTTTGTATACAAAGACTGCGCCGAGAATATTGGGAATAAATCCTTCAAGAAGGATGGTTTGTTTGGAGGATCTTTGGGATATGGCCTGGTGATTGGGTGGATGATGGAAGTGAAGGAGTCCTCTTCGACATGGAAAGGCGTTCCATGTAAACAAGAAAATGTTCGATCGAACCTTTCCGGCTACGAAGAGAGCATACGCCAAGAGGGCCGATACGAGTGAGGGGAATCACCGCCCTGAAGAAACAACTGTCTTCTCCTCCCCTGGAAGAAGCGCCCCTGCAGCTACAAAGAAGATTGTTGCCCCCGCAAAGAAAAAAAAGAAAATAAAAGATGCACTCCGCCCCTGCAGCCCAGCGGAGAAGGAACCTCAAATACCTTCTCCGGTTGTCAAGAAAAGGAGGATCGACAAGCCTAGAAAGCCAGCTCCTCGAAAAAAGACAAAGCACGCCCCGCCGCCTTAGACTCGGAGGAAACCGCATCCAAACCAGAAATTCCTCCGGTAAGGACCAAAAGGAGAAGACTTTTCAAGCGATCGAGCTTGAGAAAATAGCTTAGTCCGCCACTCACCGAACAGATCGCGAGACAACCGGAGAAGTAGAGTCTCCCGAAATTATTGATGAAACAACCAAGTCTGCTAAAGCCGATCAAGAGAGGCAAATTGAAGACACAAAGTAGTCGAACGGCCGAGACACAAGAAGTAGCCGAGAAAGCAAACTCTCCTATTGACAGGGCTGTATCCCCCCCGCAACAGATGCTGCTGAGGGTGTCGAGCACCAAAGTTTGCTACCTTCAATCCCTAAGATTGAGGGACAGCAAGAGATAATGATGAAGAAGATGATGACGTGATGATCCTATCCCCACCATATCCAGACATCCAAAATCGT
Source organism: Rehmannia glutinosa (assembly GCA_016081115.2). Lineage (NCBI taxonomy): Eukaryota > Viridiplantae > Streptophyta > Magnoliopsida > Lamiales > Orobanchaceae > Rehmannia > Rehmannia glutinosa. The sequence continues at coordinate 131,261 of JABTTQ020001481.1, read as the reverse complement.
CTGCGAGAATGGAGGAAGTGGAAGCTGAGTCGATCCAGGGAACAGTTCCAAAGACCGGAGTTTATTGAAGAAGAAGAAGAACTGTTGAATTTTCTCGGATTGACCATTGTGGTCCAAGCATCGGATGAAGAAAAATCGCATGTATATCTTGCGGATCTTCAAAGACAAGGAGAAGCAAAGATCGCGAGAAAAGTCAAGCTCGTGAGAAAGACGATTCGCCCTCTAACAGAACCACCGATCATACTCATCCACACCTTGATATGCGGTCAGAGAGCGATGAGGATCTGGACCCTGCTGCTGCTACTGAAGAATTGGAGATGCAACAATCCATGCGGGAATCCAGGATCCTAAATGAGCAACAGCTGATGAAGTCCCTGGGGAATCTTCCAAATCACAGCTGGAGATTGATCCTATGGGAGTGGTGCAGCGAATTGCAACCGTTGTTGCTGCCACCACTTCCCCAGCTCACTCAGAAGAAGGTGTTAAGGGAATTGGCGATGAAATTGGGAACCTGGGGACCCAAGTCGAGCCAACCCCTGATGAAGGTGTCTTACCACCTGCCCCAACGGTTGAACACTCAAAGGGAATAGCCGGGAGTCTGGAGACGAGTGACCCAAATCCAAGTCACTCAATTGGTGTGCCGGCTGAGGGGGAAACTCCCTCCACTGCAGCAAGGACGGAGGATGATGCATCTCACTCCACAATGAATCTTGGAGGCGAAGTGGAGAAAGAAAAACAAATGGATACACAGCAAGTTGTCACTGAAGAGGCTCAGATAGTTGAGTTTGTCTCAGCTGAAGTGCCAACTGCTTTGAAGGCCAATGACGCTGCTGATGCAGTAGAGGCACATGATGGAACTGCCCTGGGAGTTAACACTCTGGGCAATGAAAGTGCAATCTATGGAGTTGAGACTCCAGTGGATGCCACCTCTGAAGACCCTAAGGCAGTTGAATCTGTCGAAGGGATTGTCCAAGGCCTCGCTGCAGTTGAGATTGCAGGAGGTAATGAAGGCCAACGGAAGGTTGAGACTTCCCGGGGTAAAGAGACGGAAGCACAGAACATCCCTCCTACTATCATTGATCCATCTAAAAAGGAGATAAGTGCTCTTCACGATTCCCAAGACAATCCTGATGTAACCTTTCTGGGATCTGAAGGTGAAGACAAAGCTGAGTCATCCCCCATTGCCGATCCAAAAGACTCAGCTGAGGATGTTCTCCCAAGCACGAGTAAGTCCGACCTTAAGGCTACTCGCCAAACCTTTACTTTTGATGATGAGCCACCCATGCAAATCTTATCAATGTCTGATGACGCTACTGATACGGCCGAGGACTAGTCAACTCACATGGAAAAACCAGCTGAGACCGACGAAGCTGTTGAGACAGCTGAGGCTCAGCCAGCTGGGTCAATACCCCAACATACCACAGCTGAAACACAGTCAACTGCACAGGCTACCCAAGTTGCAGCAGAATCGACGCAACCGGGCACATCACGGGCACGAGTTACCATTGAACATATTCTCGTTGTCCGTGATGATCCGTTTGAAGAATCGTTCCCTTTCTCTCTGGAGCTGCCTAATCTTCTTGAAGAATCAGCCACAGATCAACAACATTTCTAGAGACCTGATCCCATCATTCCAACAGACACCATCGTCCCAGCAGATTTCGACTTTGACGCTGCTTGGCCGCCAGCTGAGACAGAAGTGACAACTGAGGTTCAAGAAGTTTTCAAGGCCATATTTGCAGAAATAGAGAAGATGGAAAGGCACCAGGCCTCACTGGACATGAGACTGGATAAACGAGATGCCAATCTAACTGCCGATCTGCGTGGAATAATTGTCAGGATCCGAGAATGGTGGCAACAACAGCAGACAATGTGCGTGGAACAAGTTCGGTACTTCAGAACATTGTTCAATAAAATGTTAGTCCGAGCGCGATAATCTCGACATGAAAAGGAGGATGCAGGAAAATATTGACAGAATGCATACCTCACATAACACAGAAATGGAGTCATGCGTGAATTTCATCGCAAAGAGCTTCTGCGCGTAGAGGAGAACATGGAGAATAAATTCAGCCTCCTCTACCGAATCAAGTAGGTGGCAGCAGAATCGAAAGCCACTCGCTCTGAATTCCGTGCAGCATACTCCGCAGCAGATTCCAAGCATAACTCAGCTATCAGTCGCTTGGACTTCATGATTGCTGGCATGTTTCCAGGGGTTCCTCTCTCCTTTGATGATGCCAAAAAAGGGAAGAGGAATACCTAAAGACGTTAAAAGGATCTGAAGCTGAGAAGAAGAAGGACGCAGCTGTGAAGGAGAAGACAGCTGAGGAACAGAGAAGAGAGAAGAAAGAAAAAACTGTTGAGGGGGGAGGTTCGAAAGACATGACTCTGATGATTGCAAAAACCCCTCAACAAGGATTAGTCACAGCTGATATCATCAGAAAATTCCCAGTGACTCTGCCGCTCCAACACTCTGCAGTACCCATGGCTGAAAAGAGGAAGATAGTAGAAGCAGGGATAAAGGAGGTAGAAGGAAAGATGGATGCCCGAGTAATGAATATACTGAAACAATATGGAGGCATTCCGGAAAGGCAGAGACACCGATGCCATCTCGACGTCGAAGCGAGCGAGATCGGTCGATGAATAATATCTTGAAACAATATGGAAGCATTCCAAAGCAGTGCAGAGACACGATGCCATCTCGTACGTCGGAATCGAGCGAGATTAGTCGATGAATTCAAAATGCTCAAGTCCGAGGGCTACTTGAAAATATGTCCATGACCCAAGCCTGGATTTGTATTGGGAAAAAGGCCTCAAGCTATGTGAAGAAGGCCGACAGCGTGAGACCATCGGGCAATCCTCTGCTGGTCACCCCGCCGGTCACTCACCAAAGAAGAAGGCTGAAGATAAATACACGCGCAAAGAGACGAGAGAGAAGAAGCGATGGTGGAGGAAAGAGGTTTCGGACCTAGACCTCTACCCAAAAATATTGAATACGTAGATCCAGGGGAAGAAATGAGGATCTATTGGGGTGGACTTGATGCAATAGCCAACATACAAGTAGCCAAGAACAATGCTGAGTATGTGAAGAGAATCGAAGAAGAAAATAGAAGACAAACTCAGCTGTGGGAAGAAAGGCAAGAAAGAAAAAGAAGAGATGAAGCTGCCATAAAAGCATATGAGAAAAAGAAAGCAGCTGAAGAAGAGAAGAAGAGAAAAAGATCAGAAGAAGACAGAGCTGATGAGGAAAGAAGGAGGCAGCGAAGGAGATGAAGTGTTGTTGTCCACCCCTTCATGTATTTTACTATGTAAATGCATTTGCATGTAAGTCTTATGTACATTGAATAAAATTGTATAATTTCTATACTTGCGTAGATATAGAATAGCATGATTACCTTAAGCTCTAACTAAGCTCTGATACACTTTGTAAACAGCTGTATAAAGAACCAGAATGCTATGATCAATAAAAGATTGATTCTACGCATACATTCTGTGATTCTACATTGTCTGTACGTATCTTTGCTATTTAATTGCTGAATGCATGGTTTAAGTTTTGGCATCATCAAAAAGGGGGAAATTGATGGGAAATTAATTTTTAGATTTTGATGAATGCCATGTAAAACTTAGAATAGAAAGTTGGCACCCCATTTTTGTTGTAAATTGCATTGTAATAGATAGGGCTGGTCGAGCTGAGTTAAGTCAGCTATGACTGAACATGCAAGAAGTCAACTGAAGACTAGAAGGAAGACTCCGTTGTAAGGCAGCTGAGTGTAGCAAGGAAGAAAAGACAGAACTCGATCAAGGTGCGGTGAGATGCAACAGCAAAGTGTCAGCCAAGTCAACTCAAGATAGCCAAGTCTCAAGTTGATGTGACAGATGAGTCATCCAATAATTGGAAGCTGACTCGAAGCCATCTGGGGAAATCAAAGAAATACAGTCAAGTCGAGACAACTGAAAGAGATCCGTTGCACAGAAGTCAAGAAAATTACTTAAACAAGTAATACTCCCATACTGCCTTTCTTAAAGTGTGCTCAGTCCCAGAAGCGTGCAAAAGGAATAAACCAATGGGAAGCACTGCACCTGTGTCAGAACTCTGAAAAGCTGAAGACTCATTCAATACGAGGAAATGTAAATTCCAAGGACTGCAACAAGACAAGCCAACGACCACAAGTGTCTTTTGGAAATTAACATATCTCTTCAACGGGCAAATTTTCAAAAGAACACTATATAAGGCTAAGGAATCACCTTGAGAAAAGGTTACCTTGATTACCGAGAAAACCATTACAAGCAAGAAAGCAATATGTGTAACCTGAAATATATTCTCAAGTCAATTAAGCTCAATCCTCAAGCCTACATTACGAAGGAAATCAATCCAACACTCACCTGTGAAGGAAAGACGACTTCAATCGCTTGAAGAGAAACATTTGAAGAATCAATGGTCTACATTCCACAAAGGATTGTAGAAAGGTTCAAGGTCGAACTAGTTTCAAGTTTTTGGAGGGCTTCGTGATCAAATCCAAGAAGCTTGAGCAAGTGGGCTGTAGTAGCAAAGGCAAAATGCCTGTGAAGAAGCCGAGTCACACGAGAAGCCGACTATGTGACCAAGGCATCTCCGAAGTCCCAAAGGATCAAGTCACGTGTGATCAAGACTTGCATCCGTGACCGATAACCACTTTGTACATCTCAATACTTAGTGGATTCCTCCGAGTTGGAGAAGAGAGAGTAGAAGAATCCCCATCTTCGAACCTCTATAAAATTTATTGTGTCACTTACATTTAATTTAATTACTACATACTATTTTGATATCTCACGATAAATTTGTTGTCCATCTGATAAATAACAAAGTGATATAATCAAGTATTAAAACAAACTTAAACCAAGATTCAAGGGTGTTAAGTCTTCCGCTGAAAACATATCACAGTCGAGTTAAGTTTTAGTCAAAACAGTTTGAGTTATTCTATCAACTCGATCGAGTGCGTTGAGTGGCTAACTCTGCGGATCAACTAACTTAGTTGTCCATCAAGGACTTAGCCGTGAAGTATTAACTCGAACGTCTTAAAAGGACTAAATCGAAAAGTTGGTAAGGTTTATTCAACCCCTCCCCTTCTAAACCTTACACTCACACCCTTGGACCTACACAAAATAAAATATTTTAATTAAAGAGGAAAATTTATGCAGGGTTTTACAATTCCATAAGTTGTGAGCCCGGACTCGGAAAAGGGCAAGGTCAGTCTCTAATTTTTCTAAAAATTCTAAGGAATCATATTTTCTAGGTCTTGGGGTCAGATTTTTGAAAATTGCAGGTCAGTCCCAAATTTTCTCCCAATTTATTATTTTGACCTGATACTTTTAAAAATGGATATCTCATAAATCGGAAAAGGTTTTAATGAGATTCTAAGTCTAATAATTTCTTTGGGTCAGTAAGTATGTGGGTTAAAAATAGTTTCAAAAAATTTCTAGATTTAGTACCGATTTTCTGAAAAATTCTATTTTAACCCCTAAGGCAATTTTACCGTTAAGGGCTCGTTTCAAGTCTGTTTTTCGTGAAATTTTGACTAAAGATCCTGAATATTAGTTAAAATAATTTCATATAATATTTGGGACAGTAGCTGTCCAAATTTTCGAAATTTTACATTTATCCCCTTAAGGTTTGGAAAATTACATTTAAGTGTCTAAAATTCGTATATTTGCATTTGCTTGTCCCGAAGGTCCCAACTATTATTTTTCATTTTTACTTTATTATTCCAGTAATTTTAGTCCAAATATTTGGATTTTTACAGTGGGATTTCACAGTTTTTGGTTTTATCATTTTTGGCCCTATATTTTGCCTTATTTACAAAAGTGGCTCAAAACTCGATTTTTGTTCACAAGTCCTCAAGTACAGAATATTAATATAACATAACAAAATATATTTTTTATATTCTCAGTTATTTTGAGCACATATATAACAAGAAAGCCTAATAATACACAAAAGTTATTTTCTTTATGCAAAATCACTTTTGGCTTAATTCTCATACACACACACACACACACACACACATATATATATATTAAAATTATTCCAGAAATACAACTGAAAATTTTCCAGAATATATCATAAAATAAAATACATACATTCATGCCAAAAAAACATATAAACATACAAAAGGTATTTTTTCTAAGTAAAATCACTTTTGACATAGGTGCACATACACATTCTTTTGGACGAAAATTTCCAGAATAAAAATTAAATTTTTTCCAGAAATATAAACAATAAAAACACATAATTTTCATGCTATTTTATGCACAAAAATATCATGAGTTTCTGAAAAGTTCACCCATATCTTTTAGTGCTTTTTGGTAGGAATGGTCTCAAGCTCTAGCTTTGCTAACTCCCTTAAGTCCTCTTCCTTCTTAGGACAACCCCTATATGGCGGTTTTAGGGTGTCAAAAGTTGAAGAAAAATGGAAGAATAAAAGAAGGAATAACAAGAGTATTGTTGGGACAAAGCTTACCTTAACCTTAGTACTTCAAAATCTTCAACTTCAAGCCTATGAGTTTTCCCAAAATCAGCCCCTCTTCTTCAATCCTACAAGTCAAAATTTCTTTAAGCTAAAGTAGTATAGTACTAAGCTTGGTTTTGAGAAGGAGGAGTTGGAGAATTCCTTACCTTAGGACACCAAATTTTCGGCCCTTTAGGTGTAGAGAAGGAGATGGATTTGTGTTTTGGAGAGAGTTTTGTGTGCAAAATATAAGGCAAAAAAATGACAAGTTTTCTCCTTATTTCCCCTCCATATGGCCGCCCCCTCCCATAAATGTTTAGGCATGATTATTTTCTCTTGAGCTTGCAAAATTGAGTGGATCAAGTCTTGGCATTGAAGGGGTGCATGGGGTTTGGGGTTGGCATGGCATGCTTAATGAGTATGTCTTGTGTTTAATTCCGTGTCTCCTTCTTATCCCTTTGGCCGCCCACTACAATGCTTCCAATCCCATTTATTTTTTGTATTTTAGTGATATATTATTCCTCTTATCACATAATAATACCTATTATCAAAGTCTTATATTTTATTCTTCCTTTATAAGTCAAATACCTTATCTCAATTCTAGTAATAAGTTATCTATTCTTATAGTTGGTTAATCATCCAAATAACATAAGTCAAGTTGGTAATACACCATTTAGGGATAGTTAGAATTAGCAATTAGTAAGTTAAGGAGATAAAATAACATTAATATTTAGATACTAAGAATACAAAAATTAAAACTATATTTTATTAATATCAATTTGTGATATTAGTCACAATGTACAATATCCAGATTATTACAATTCGGCTAATTTAAAATTTGGAGCCTCACATTCTCCCCTCCTTAAGAGAATTTGGTCCCTAAATTCCTCTCAGGATAATTCTGGATGTTGTCTTCTCGTATCTTCCTCCATCTCCCACGAGGCATCCTCGTCCCAGTTGTGGGTTTGCCATACAACCATAACCATTGGAATTTCTCTCTTCCTTAACTGTCGTTCTTGTCTATCAATGATTCGTATGGGTTTCTCAGTGTATGATAGGTTCTCCATTATGGGAGGGATTTCTTGAGTGATAACGTGTTCTAGGTCGGGCTGATATTTCCTCAATCTGGAGACATGAAACACGTCATGCATTCCAAATGATAGGAGGTGGTAGTTCCAACCGATAGGCCAAATTCCCGATTCTTTTAAGTATCTTGTACGGACCAATGTACCTCGGACTTAACTTTCCTCCTTTCTTTGAGTGAATTATTCCCTTTCGCGGTGAAAGTCTAAGAAACATTTCATCTCCTACCTCAAACTCCAATTCCCTTCTCCTTTTATCCACATAGCTCTTTTGCCAACTCTGAGCTGTCTGAATCCTCTCCTTTGTCAATCTAGCCTTGTCTCCAGATTTTTGTATTAGATCTACTCTGGGGAACGGTTGTTGGGGTTGCTTCTCTCTTTTTGGGGTCCATTGGACATCGATTTCCCAATGTAGCGGGGATTTGCACTTTCTCCCGTATAGTGCCTCATAAGGCGCCATTCCTATTGTCGTCTGATAGCTGTTATTGTAGGCGATTTCTGCTAATGGAAAATGAATGTCCCACCTCCCCTGGAAATCTAACGCACAAGCTATTAACATATCCTCGAGTGTTTGAATCGTACGTTCTGATTGCCCGTCAGTTTGCGGGTGAGCAGACGTACTAAAGCTTAGCGTCGTCCCTAGTTCCCTGTGTAAACACTTCCAAAATCTTGAGACAAACCTCGGATCTCGATCAGAAATGATGTCGGCGGGTATTCCATGCAGCCTTACAATCTCTCGGATATAGATATGTGTCAGCTTCTGTAGGCTATCCAGTTTCTTCATTGGCAGGAAATGAGCTGATTTGGTGAGTCTGTCCACCACAACCCATATGGTATCATAACCTCATCTAGTCCTTGGTAAATCCATTATGAAGTCCATCGTGATAAGTTCCCATTTCCATTCGGGAATTTGTAACAGATGTAGCAACCCTGACGGCCGTTGGTGTTCAGCCTTGACTTGCTGACAGGTCAGGCATCTAGCCACATATTCTGCTACTTGATTTTTCATATTGACCCACCATAAGTGTTGTTTCAAATCCTTATACATCTTTTTACCACCAGGGTGTATGGTGTACCTTGAGCGATGCGCCTCTCCCAAAATTTTATTCCTCAACTCCTCATTGCTCCGTACACATACCCAGTTCTTAAACCTCAGAATCAGGTCTTCTGCTATAGAAAATTCTGGACGTTCTCCTTTCTGAACCTTTTTCTTAAGTTCCCGGAATTTTGGGTCTCCTTCATGTGCTGCCTTAATCTCGTCTATCAGCTCGGATCTTACCGAGATATTAGCGTAGAATAACTGAGTGTCCATTCTCGTCGATTCCAATTCCTCCAGAGATCTCCATTCCCTAATCATCAATCTCGCTACGCAGGCCTTTCTAGGTGTCTGCTGCTACATTCGCTTTCCCAGGGTGGTACTGGATATCGAAGTGATAATCTTCAATAAGTTTCATCCACCTTCTTTGTCTCAAGTTAAGATCCTTTTGTGAGAACAAATACTTGATCTTGTGATCCGTGAAAACAGTAAACGTTGCTCCGTACAGATAGTGTCGCCACTTCTTTAATGCGAACACTATTGCCGCTAGCTCTAGATCATGCATTGGGTAGTTTGCCTCGTATGGTTTGAGTTTTTGCGAAGTGTATGCGATTACCCATCCTTCCTGCATGAGTATGGCTCCTAGCCCTTCTTTCGAGGAATCACTATAGACGACAAATCCTTCACTTCCATTTGGAAGAGCCAGAACGGGGGCAGTGGTAAGTCGCTTCTTTAACTCCTGAAAACTGGACTCGCACTTGTCGTTCCACTCAAATTTGACTTGCTTCTGAGTCAATCGCAAAAGTGGTCTAGCAATCTTTGAAAAATCCTTTATAAACCTCCGATAATATCCGCCCAATCCCAAAAAGCTCCAGATTTTAGTCACTGTTTCTAGTGGTTTCCATTCAACCACGGTCGGAACCTTTGATGGATCCACTGTGATCCCATCTTCGGATACTATACTAAGAATGTGACTCTCTCCAGCCAAAATTCGCACTTGCTGAATTTGGTGTATAATTGGTGTTGTCGTAGTGTCTCAAGTACAATTTTCAAATGACGCTCGTGATCCTCTCTCGTCTTGGAATACACGACCGGGTAACCCATGTAAGATTGCTTGGAATAAAAACCTTTAACTCTTTATGAAGTCTATCCCATGTAGAGCTAGCGGGCTAATCCGAGTTGGAACACAGGCAAGTAGCCCCAAAGAAACTAAGTAGGTCAGTTACACCAGTTGAGGTAGGACCATCTTCTCTTTCGGGTGAGGACTGAGTTGTTTAGCCAACTTCTGAAAAGAGGATAGGAAGGCAAATTGGGTAAAGAGTAGGGCTATCAGTATTGGCTTTATCTTCCTTGGATGAAGGTAGGTCACGCAGATAAGAAATTCCTAAGTTGCCCAAAGAGGAGTGGGCCAATCGCTCTCTCGGCCATCGGAACCTCAAAGACTCCCCGAAGAGTACTCCCTCGCTAAAGAAAGAGAAAGATCTCCCTCGGACAATAAAGTTGGCTCGGATTAGTACCACGGCTCGGTTTTACCCCGTAGATGCGGTTTCGCTGCCTCCGACTGGCCTCCCGGGCCTCGTTTGAGGCAAGATACCACACCTTCTTCGAGAAGGTGCCACGAACGAGCTATATCGACGACGTTACAATATTTCGTAAATGAGTTTTGGCTAGTATAACCAATTGATGATCCACTTCTAATCGACGTAAGTCGTTGAATGTTGATGGTCCTTCCACCACTTCGAGTGGCGGATTCTGGTGCCCTTGCGGTAGGATCTCTTGCACCGCGACAAGTTGTTCGTGAGCTTCCTTTAAAAAAGGAATGACGGCCAAACAAATCTCATTCATCTTTTTTTGTTTCATTCGCTCTGCTTTCATGAGAGCATACCGAAAAAAAGAAAAAAAGAATTTAGGCCTTTCTAGAGCCCTCTCACGAATTGGATTTGAACCAATCAAGCTACTTGCCTTTTAGTAGATCGTGACTATGATTTGAGATCGCTGAGTTATTTAAGCAATTCTTGATATATTCTATATAATATTATTTTGGAGTCTTTCTTTTTTCTTTTCTTGTACCTGGTACACGGAGCACCAACCCAATCTCGACGAAGATAAAGTAGAAGCAAGTTACCCTCCCGAGGTATCGACCACTATTCTAAATAGAGTAAGGCGGAGAACTCTTGTTCATTGGAGCGCCGGAGTGCGGAGGTTGTTCCCATCATTGAAGTCAGAGTGTGGGACTGAGCGTTCCGAATGAGAAAGAAAAAAGTGCAACCTTTCCGTTGGAAAAACCAACGCAAATATCGGCGGGTTACCAGAGAAGAGGGTTCCTCCTTCGGACCCTTGTTTCCTTTTCTGATTGAAAGTATGTCGCCAATGAAGATTACTACGAACTGGTCAAGGTAAGGTTGAAAGACTCTGTGTATTAAATCCATAAATGTCGTTAGGGCATTCGTTAATCCAAATGGCATCACTACAAACTCATAGTGGCCATACTTAGTCTGGAAAGCTATCTTGGGTATGTCTTTGCTCTTAATCTTCAGCTGGTAATACCCTTGTTGCAAATCAAATTTTGAGTACACTGTGGCTCCCTGAAGTTGATTGAAGAGCTCATCGATCCTTGAAAGAGGATACTTATTTTTTATGGTCACGCTGTTAAGACCGCGATAGTCTATACACAGTCTCAATGATCCATCCTTCTTCTTGATGAACAACACTGGAGCTCCCTACGGGGATGTTCTTGGTCGAATAAATCCCACGTCTATTAGTTTTTGTAGCTGAGCCTTCACTCCTAAAGCTCTCACCGAGCCATTCTATATGGTGTCCTTGCCCTTTGGTGGTGCTCCCTTAAAGTCTCGATGGTGAATTCAATCTCCCTATCCAGTGCGTAGCAAACAAGAGTTTTTGTGGAAATACATCCGGGTATTCCGATCTTGTTGCTACTTAGTGAATCTGGGTCACATCCTTAGGTGTGTTAATTCCAAACGCCAAGTACCCTTGCGCCCCATTCGAGATCGCCTTCCTAGCCTTGATGGCAGAAATGATCGGGGCTAATGGAATTCGTACATTACCCGATAGCTCGACTATGGGTTTTCCAGGTTTACATAGCCTAACAGTTTTGATGTGATAGTACATTTGTGCAAAGTGTTCATCTAACTACTATTCCCAAAATAACGTCGTATTCATATATAGGCAGTAATACCAAGTTAGCAAGAAAACATGCATCATTGATCTTAATCTCGCATGCATTATATATAGCATCAGTTATCTGGCTCACGCCCAAATGAGTCGATACCTCTAAACAAATAGGCATGCGTTCCATGCATGAATGCAGTTAGATGCAAAATGCGGTGCAACAAAGGAGTGCGATGAGCCAGGGTCAAATAAGACCTTAGCGCGGTGATCAGATATAAAGAGCGTACCTTCCACCACGCCGGTCGCGTTCGGGCCCTCTTGCCCGGCTAGATCAAAGACAAGGGTAGGCACCCTAGCTCGGTTGTTATTTCTTGGCTTCTAAGGTGGCGCTGGTTTGTTAGCCAGGGCAGTATACAATGGGCACTCTCGGACCTAATGTTAAGCACTACCGCAGCGGAGGTATTTTCCTTATTTACACCAGCAATGATCTGGTGAGTGTCCCAGCCTGTTGTAATGAGAGCATGTCTAGCCTTGCGCGGGCTGTTTTCCCTTGTTAACCCCTCCGGTTCCACCTTTCTGGAACTTCACAGGCGGCCCGGATATCCTCCCAGCCACTGGCCTCTTCGAGCCTGATGCTCTGCTCTATTGGAGCTACCCAATCCGGCTCAGCCCCATCTCCACTCGGGAAGTCGTCCTGACCGCAGCCGAGTAGGTTTCCATCTCAACAATCGAATCAAGCTTTTAGCCTTCCAACCGCAATCCCCCTAGTAAACTTGTACAATTTGTCGATCTCAATACTTATGGATCCCAGGGCGTATTTTGACAAACGGTGAAACTCGACTCATCATCTCGCAAATGTCATACTACCCTACCTCGATCGGTGACACTCATCCCTTCTGGCCTCTCGGACCAGCTATGGGATATACTGGTCATTGAACTCCAGTAGGAAATTCTCCCACGTCCTTCGGGTTCTGTCCTGAACCCATTTCCTCTCCACAGCCCTCCACCGCCTTGGGGTCGTGGATTCCATCGAAACACCAATGTTATCTCTCCTCCGAGTACTAAGGGCGCAAATATGTTCTCTATTCGCTCCACCAATCATTGGCCTATGTGTCGCTCGTTCTCCCTAAAGACCGTGGGTCGAAACGCAGAAATCGCTCCAAAGACTATCGTGAGCATCTCATGTAGGCTCGGGCACATTCCAATTTTGCCAAACCTCATGAACAAAGAAGATCTTTTGCCTCAGGCGGTCAAATTGTCTCCCGCAAGGAGGAGGTGGCGGGGATTGTAGTTCGTGAAGGTGTCCTTTCAAAGGTGGAAGGTTAGCGTCTTCCCCGTGAAGACCCTTCTCTTCTTCCGTCCATCGTGAGAAGATAACTCATATTTTGGTAACTCTCTAGGAGTCATTTTAACCTTGAATGTTATTAATAGATTCTACTGACAATAGTCCCTCGGACTCGTAAAGTAATAACGAAAATGGCTAACCCAATAGCAGATTCCGCAACTGCCACCGTTGAAACCAATGAAGAAAATGATTGACCCATCATATCATCCGAAGAAACGAAAAATACCAAAAAGTTCGAATTCACAGCTAATAACATTGATTCAATTGGCATTGACATGATAGGAATATTTCGTCTATTAAGGAGGATTCCCCGAATACCTGAAATAGAGATGATCATAGAAAATGTAAAATATTTAGTAGGATCCGTGTCGGGAACGTAGAATGTCAGAAAAATTCAAATGTTATGACCAGTACGTCGGGAAGGGAGCAGGTTCGACACAAAAATAAGCTCACCAGGGTAAGTTTTGAATTATCTCGAGGGCCTAGAACGATTAGAGTTCATCCATTTTATACATGTGAAAGTCATAGATATGATATGCAAGATTCACAACAGGTTAATTTAAATAAACAAGTACGAGAAACATAAGAACAGCAACACATAGCGCAATTAAAGGAAAAAATATGAGTTCCATTACTAAAAGAATGCTTAAGTATAATTACAATAACGGTTACTGAACTATGGTTACGCTATCCATTACAATCCAGTCTATTACAGAATTTGAAATACAGAAAATGGCGGAAATAAAATGAGCTAATCTAGTCTGTGATGGTGCTGTGTGCATCGTCATTGCTATCCCCCGCGATGTCGATCACCAGGTTCGGATCATCCTGTTCTTCATCTGGATCCTGCAGGAAGTCCATTGGGTCCATTTCTAGATCCTCTTCCGGATCTTCCTTCGGATCCTTCTCCGGTTCTGCTTCTGGCTCCACTTCTGGTTCCGGGGCCACCACCGGACTGATGTTAACGGCCTCCAGAACCCTATTTACGGCGATTGGGTCCGGTGTATGAAATTTGCCTAGTTCAGCAGTATCTGTCATTCCTGAGCCTCTACATGTTGTTGTAGAGCCTCAATACAGGCAAAGGGTCCTATCCTGGGTTAGCTCGGTGTAAGTTACTTCTTACTAGCTGAGCTCTGATACCACAGTCTATCACGCCCCAACCCGGAGCCGTGACACAGTCGATCACCCTTTTGTCAGTTTACTTAAGCCGACCTAAAATAAATCATGCATTCATTCATTCATAAACTATACTAAGTATAATAGAAAATCCCAAATCATACATAATGTCAAAGTAGTCTAAGTCTAAAATATCGCAGCGGAAATAACAAAGTACATCATTGTTCATAAATATTTCTACGGGTCCTAGGCCCGTCTATTACAAATTTCTCAATTGTTCGGTCATCAAAAATAACATAAATAAGATTCAGTTGACTCAAGGTCCAGTAAGATGTGGGGCTAGTCGATGGCATCAAATTCTTCGCCGCCTTCTTCCTCCGGCAGGTCTCATTCTCTCGGTTGAGAAAAATAAAGGGGAGTAAGACAAAAATTCTCAGTGTGTGTGTGGTGAGTATGTGTGTAAGTGGGGCTTATATTTTATGCAAGAAAATCGTTTCATGAGTTTTAATGCAAGAAACGTGCAATGGCATTCTCTTATATTTAATAATTTTATTAGTATTAGTTAACAATCGATCATTAATTCAAATCGGTTGGTTGCGCACGAAAGTGTGACGCCAAATGAAGATATCCATCAATTCGTGACGCGATTGGTTGCGTGCACGAAAGTGTGACGCCAACCCGCACCACCTTATACGGCATCGAAGTGTTGATCAAACATCATCTCCCCAATAGTACACCTTATCCCTCCGCCGATAGGGTCATAACCGCTATCCCGATTGGCATGACGCGTCTCCATAGTGGAGCCGGATAAGTTCGGAGAACATCATAATCATGATTATACTCAATATCCTATGCGACCCAATCACCCGCCAGACTCTCCTATCCGACTCGAGGTTGGGAGTTGGACGATGGAGGCCGGCATGAGACTATAGCCAAGCTACCCATCTCACACGCGATTTATCCATTCCACAAATCCGTCAATTCAGATCAGTTGGTTGCGCACGAAAGTGTGATGCCAACTCGACCGATCGATCGATCGAAGGACGGTGCGTTCATAGACTCGCCGCGTCCGATATTCAATCAGTCAGTCATTGACACGATATAGATATCGGAGGGGTAATCTAGCCGATTCTATTCATTGATTCAATGTATTATGCTGAAGTTTTTAATAAGGTTTGGATTATGCTGGTGAGGAAGTCGCCTTATTATCGGGACAATTAGTCGGTATGAAAATCCCGAATAAATTCGGATAATAATTTTAAAAATATAATTTTTAATTAAATAAAATATTTTAATATTTTTATGAATAAACTGGAGTTAGAAAATAAAATAATTTCCTATGACCTTGGTAAATTTTATTTTAAAATAAAATATTTTAATTAAAGAGGAAAATTTATGCAGGGTTTTACAATTCCATAAGTTGTGATCCCAGGACTCGGAAAAGAGCAAATTCAGTCTCTAATTTTTCTAAAAATTCTAAGGAATCATATTTTCTAGGTCTCGGGATCGATTTTCAAAATTGCAGTGGGTCCCAAATTTTCTCCCAATTTATTATTTTGATCCGATACTTTTAAAAATGGATATCTCTTAAACTGAAAAAGGTTTTAACGAGATTCCAAGTCTAATAATTTCTTTGGGCGAGTAAGTATGTGGGTTAAAAATAGTTTCGATCCGTTTAGTACCAATTTTCCAGGTTTTAACGAAAGGTTAAGGGCTCGTTTCAAGCCCGTTTTTCGAAATTTGGACTAAAGGTCCAGAATATTAGTTAAAATAATTTCATATAATTTTTGGGACAGTATCTGTCCAAATGTTCAAAATTTTACAATTTAGTCCCTTAAGGTTTGGAAAATTACATTTAAATGTCTAAAGTTCGTATATTCGCATTTGCATGTCCCGGAGGGTCCGAACTATTATTTTTTATTTTTACTTTATTATTCCAGTAGTTTTAGTCTGAAGTTTCAGATTTTTACAGTGGGATTTCATAGTTTTTGATTTTATTATTTTTGGCCCTATATTTTGCCTTATTTACAAAAG
This sequence comes from Rehmannia glutinosa, assembly GCA_016081115.2. Taxonomy (NCBI): domain Eukaryota; kingdom Viridiplantae; phylum Streptophyta; class Magnoliopsida; order Lamiales; family Orobanchaceae; genus Rehmannia; species Rehmannia glutinosa. Next base: position 115,040 of record JABTTQ020001481.1, on the reverse strand, counting down.
TGGCCCAAACTCGATTTTTGTTCACAAGTCCTCAAGTCCAGAATATTAATATAATATAACAAAATATATTTTTTATATTCTCAGTTATTTTGAGCACATATATAACAAGAAGGCCTAAAAACACACAAAAACTATTTTCTTTATGCAAAATCATTTTTGGCTTAGTTCCCATACACACACACACACACACAAACACACACATATATATATATATATATATATATTTGAAATTATTCCAGAAACATAACTGTAAATTTTCCAGAATATATTATAAAATAAAATACATACATTCATGCTAAAAAAACATATAAGCATACAAAAGCTATTTTTCTAAGTAAAATCACTTTTGACATAGGTGCACATACACATATTCTTTTGGGTGAAAATTTCCAGAATAAAAACCAGTTTTTTTCCAGAAATATAAACAATAAAAACACATAATTTTCATGCTATTTTATGCACAAAAATATCATGAGTTTTTGAAAAGTTCACCCACCTCTTCTAGTGCTTTTTGGTAGGAATGGTCTCAAGCTCTAGCTTTACTAACTCCCTTAGGTACTCTACCTTCTTAGGACAGCCTCTATATGGCGGTTTTAGGGTGTCAAAAGTTGAAGAAAAATGAAAGAATAAAAGAAGGAATAACAAGAGTATTCTTGGGACAAAGCTTACCTTAACCTTAGTACTTCAAAATCTTCAACTTCAAGCCTATGAATCTGCCCAAAATCAGCCCCTCTTCTTCAATCCTATAAGTCAAAATTTCTTTAAGCTAAAGTAGTATAGTACTGAGCTTGGTTTTGAGAAGGAGGAGTTGGAGAATTCCTTACCTTAGGACACCAAATTTTCGGCCCTTTAGGTGTAGAGAATGAGATGGGGTTATGTTTTGGAGAGAGTTTTGTGTGCAAAGTATAAGGCAAAAAAAATGACAAGTCTTCTCCTTATTTCCCCTCCATATTCCCCCCCTCCCCCCCCCCCAATAAATGAAACAGACATGATTATTTTCTCTTGATCTTGCGAAATTGAGTGGATCAAGTCTTGGCATTGAAGGGGTGCATGGGGTTTGGGGTTGGCATGGCATGCTTAATGAGTATGTCTTGTGTTTAATTCCTTGTCTCCTTCTTATCCCTTTGGCCGCCCACTACAATGCATCCAATCCCATTTTTTTCTTTTTTTCTTTTTTGTATTTTAGTGATATATTATTCTTCTTATCACATAATAATTCCTCTTATCAAAGTCTTATACTCTACTCTTCCTATATAAGTCAATTACCTTATCTCAATTCTAGTGATAAGTCATCTATTCTTATAGTTGGTTAATCATCCAAATAACATAAGTCAAGTTAGTAATATATCATTTAGGGGTAGTTAGAATTAGCAACTAGTAAGTTAGGGAGATAAAATAACATTAATATTTAGATACTAAGAATATAAAAATTTAAACTATATTTTGTTAATATCAATTTGTGACATTAGTCACATGGTACAATATCCGGATTATTACAATTTGGCTAATTTAAAATTCAGGGTCTCACAAAAGATGTTCAAAATCTTGCATCAAAACAGATTTTCGCAAGATGGCAAGCCATGCTCAGTATTTTTTATTTTGATATTGAATTTATTAAAGGAGATACAAATTATATATCAGATTTTCTTAACAGAGAATTCCTCTAAAACAGAGTCAATGCCGCCCAGAAAAGATAAAGGTAAAAAGTCTATTGATTCCGGTAAACCAAAATCATGGTACAATGTCGTGGTCAAAGAAGAAGAAGAATTGAGAGGTACCGCCTACCAAAAATCCAGGCACCAAAACAAGGAACTACTAACCTTGAAAAAAGACTTCAGATTCTTGAAGTTCTTCCTGAAACGCCAGAGGTCAAGAAGGCTTTAACCAAAGTACAACAAAATAAAGGCCCAGGTGAAACTTCTTTAAAACCAATCACAATTTCAAATACCTTTCAAGCTATATCTGGATCTAATGATTCCTCAAAAACCCTTTCCAATCCTATATTCTCAAATTCTCAAATTTCATTAACACAAGAATCCTTGAAACCTTCCTCAGATTTTTTCATAAAACCTCAATGGCAAAATATCATCAATGTAGAAAGAGTTTTCTATGAAAAAAGATCCTTTTCAAACTCTCCAAAAATACTTTGGAAAATGATGGTCTTACAAACCATGGGAAACTAGTAAAACTCATCAATTCTATCAAGTCATTCTTGAAATTACTGATTCTGCCACTTACAAACATTTCTTTCTCCATGAAACACATGAACATCCTGCGTATTCTACCTGTAAAATTACTAAAGTCATCACTCCAGAAGATTGGGGACATGACCTATCCAAATCCCTTTATTTTCTAGAAGAATTTAAAGCAAATCATTTCTTCAAAACCCCTTTCAATTATTAGAACTACCAAAAACAGAAACACACATGGCTTTTCTATTTTGATACTAGAGAATGCAACACCAAACTATTCCCAGCATTGTCGGTTTCATGGTGGGATTGCTTCGGATCATCACCTGAAAATGAAATTCTGAAACCCTTAGTACCAAATTCCTTCAATATGTTCAAAAACCATTATAAACCCTTACCAGAAGAACAAAAATTCCAACAATTATCCCTCTTATGTTCAAAATTCTATCTTCCATGGGTTCTTTCATGGACAGTTGAATATACTAATCACAAAACTCCAGTGATCCAATGAAGATTCGGGATAAAATGGTGGGACAAATTCAATATTCCACCCAACCTTTCTGTAACAAACGTAGAAAACTGGATTACAAGTCAAGGCAATACTCCTCCGAAGATTCCAAAAACATTTCAAACACCACAACAGTCAGAATTCCTAGCACATAAATCCCAAATGGCAGCCATGCTTGCATCAGCAAAAACTCCAGAAGAAATGCAAGCCATCCTGTCAAAATACACTACAGAGAAGACAGAATCCTCTTCAGCCTCTGAAGATATTTCAATACACTTAGCAGATGATAATGAACCCTTTTTTGGAAACAATGGAATGTAAATAATAAATAATATATATTATTAATTTTATGTCGGCAAAGATCAGAGCAACGTTTGGAACGTGGGAAAGATAATCTTTTTTTTAGTCTTAATAGTGATGCAGTTCTTATCAGATATGAATTATAAAAAATTCCCAAAAAACCCCTAAAAATTCTATAAAAAGGGGGGATCCCCCTCACAAGAAAGGCAAGTTTTTTAGAAGCCAAAACAAGAAAGAAAACTTCAACAACTTCTCCAAGTCCAAATCCTTTCCATCTTTCTTAGATTTTAGAAAAAAAACTAAATTCCGAAATATTTTTTAGAGAAGCTTTCAATTGTCTTTAGGCAAGCTTCATTTTCTAGTTTTTTGTTTTGAGATTCAAAATCCACCTTCCATTTCCAAGGAAGCTTTGTATGAAGGTTTAATCCAAACTAATCTTTTGCCCGTGCGATGCACGGGATATATGTTTGTTAGGTCTCTATTTGGTATTGTTACAAATATATTTTTCTAATAGTTCAATAAATTATATCTCTAGCATCATCCCCGTTGGTAATTGAATAGAATGGGTCAGACAATCCCTGGTTATTTCAGGATGTAAGCTGGGATAAGGAATCTCTACTTCTTTAGAATCGGGAATGGAATAGGGATATTATTTATATGTTCGTCCCCCCCTTTCTATTTCGATTAGATAAAATGGGAATTCTCTGTTCTCATCCCTATTCCCGAATATGTGTATTATATATATAAATATATATATATTAATATTAAATATATTTATAATTTATTATTTTATTAATTCTAAAATTTAAACCAAGAATATTTTCATTTTTACTTGTTTTTATTCTTTATTTCACAAATTATGTATTTATGTTATTTAGGTTTTAAAAGAATAGTGATTGTAAAAAGTTTAAAATTTTAAAAATAATTAAAATATAAAGATAACTAATTTGATTATAAATCATACAATTAAACAATAACAATAAATTATTATAGACTATAAAAAATCTCTTTAAATACGAAATATTTTATTGTGTAAACATGAATTGTATCTATTTATGGAACATGTTTATCTATGCATGACATAGTAAAAGTTTGAAAAACGTTTTAACTATACAATGTGGAATTTTTTTACTACCCTAATCCTGAATATTTAATAAATTATATTTTCAATAAAATTAACAATAAAAATTATTTCAAATTATAATATGTTTTGGGGTTTAAAAACTGACTAATTATCAAAATTGTTAAAGGAATTAAACAAAAACCATACTTTATATTTAGCAACGCAATTTTAAGGGAAAACGAAATGTTTCAAAAAAAATTGTTTTATTTTTATATATACACATATATCAAAAATTATCAAACATAAAAACTCATCTATATTTCCAAATATACAACTTTAAAACTTGAGTATCAAAATACATTGATAAATATAAAAAATAATTTCAATCAATATGAAAAGTATGTGATTATATAAAAAGTAATTTTCTATATATAAAATACTATTATGAGTATAATTTCATTTTAAATAAATCTTAATTTTCTTCTTACATAAATATATATAATTTTATGCGTAGATACATGTGATATAAAATTTGGATACATATTTTGATATATTTTCTTTAGTTAAATTTTTTAATTGAATTTAATTAATTTAAATATAATTCTAAATAATTATTAAGAAATGGGATAAACCCATATAGCAACTATATATAGAGATCATAAATAGCAACAAAATACATTAATATACAAATTGATGTCCAATAGCTCAAATGCATAACTTTTAAAGCCCGCTACAAATTACAAAATGATGAGTAGATATTTTTATATATTTTTCTTTATTATGTCTTTGTCATTTATATTTTATATATAATATGAATGTCAAACTGAAGGTCATAAAAATTGATTAATTTGATATATTATACGTAAAAATGATAAAAAATACAAAAATTATTAATTTTTTTACTAAAAGAAAAACATAAATATAATAATTAATGCGGTTCACATCTGATTTGGAAAGTGTTAAGTTGGTTTTTATACCAACGTGATTTGGAAAGCTAATTTTAAATAATTCTATTTTTTATATTATTTTAAAAAATAATTATTTAAAGAAGCTAAAAATGTTGACTACCAAAAATAATGAAATACAACATATTTATCATTTTTATTATTTTTACACATATATTTTTACTTTTTATAATAAGGGAAAAGCAAGGAAAAATTTCTCATACTATTTCGAAACAGAAAGATTCCTCCTTTAATCATTCTCAATTATTTTTCTAGCATCTTTGTTGAACCCTTATAATATATATATATAATATATAATTCCATATATATAAAAGTTTGTTTGATTTAAAAATTATGTTTTTTAAATTCATGTTCATCAATAATTTAGATTGTTTGGCATGTTTAATTTGACCTAACCTTTTAATAGCATAACCTCTCATAGAATTTTATGAATTCTTGTCATTTAATTTATGTTTTTTATAGAGATATCGAAATCGGGAACCTAGAATCACTTGGCACTTTCGATTTAACGCCTAGGAATTTTTAAATTTCTTGTTTTACTTGATATGTGGAGACTTTTGTTTGAAATTTGGTATCCTTAGTTTAATTTTTAGTTTTAATTTTTAGAATAAACAATCCATCTCTTTTCGATTTCTAGATAGAATTAAGTTATAGCTTAGTATAAAATTCGATAACAATCCTGTGGAGACGATAACCCTACTTTCAAAACCTCTAAAACTTGACACCGCTATATAGATATAATAAATATATTTTTATATTATAATATATAAATATATTATATATATATTTATCATTTTTTTATTTTTATTATTTTTATTTTTATATAATTTTTCTTTTATGCTTTGTTTTTATTTTTCATGGCGCACTTCATTTTACATTCTGTCTTTTGATTTAATTCAATTTATGTTATCTTTATCATGTCTTCCTTTTACTTGTTTATCGTCCTCTCGTTGGTCCTAGTAGTCTCGATCAAGATATTGATATATAATAAATATAAATACTTATTATATAAAATTCCTCTATCATGAAATGCTATTTATTTGTACTATTATATATTTATATTATATTTATTTATCAATAATATTTTATGTTATAAGATAGTTTCTCAAATAATCATAATTTTAGTAGAATGATATTGTTATCGACAAATCAAATGATACTCGATTTTATTATTATATTAACGTACATAGTAATTTGTTGGTATAAATTTCAACTATGTCTCAATTGATCCAATTTAATTTAGTTGTCGATGATTATTAAGTAAAAATATAATTTTTAAAGTTTTAGACAACTCAATATGTATTTTTCAGTACGTGTACAAATTTGCTTCAAATATAATCAATTTGTTTTCGTCATTTTTTTTCGTTCTAAAATTTTAATTTATTGTTGGATATCTATATATATAATAAGAGACTATTCTTAGAATAGTAACTCTTACTTTTCCCGCCCATTTTTCAGTTTCTAAAAACAATAAATTTTTTTTTTTGCTTTTTGGATTTAATTAATAAAATGAGATTTTATTATCTCTGGAGGTCAACTTTATTTAAATAAATCAATTTTTAAAGTTATATAAAAGATAGAATTATATAAGTTTTCCAAATCTGTGTGTGTGCTGCATTAATTATTATATTTGTCTTCTTTTTATTTATAATTAAATAGTTTTTTCCGTTTTTGACGTATAATATATTCAATTAATCATCTTTTTCAATGATTCGATTTGACACCTATATTGCATATATAAAATGTAACGCCCCAAATTCAATAGACCAAACTAATCACAAAATACCAATTATCAGGTATATCTCTGGATTTATACCAACTTAGGCTCCACAAGAATAATTACCGAAAACTACAATAACTGAAATATATAACTTGACGAAATCTAAATCTATAGAAAAGTCCAGAAAATCCAAGATACATGCCTAAGTTTATTACATATAGTACGGCAGAAGTCTTAACTTACAAAATAAAATAAGGACAAATAATATAAAATAAGATGACAACAATCCCCTAAGCAAAATCCTTAAATGATGTCCCAAACTAGTCCAATCCAATAGTCTCAACGCTACTATTCTTGCGTAGGTGGTTTGGTGTTAGTCTCACCAATCTCTCGAAAATTTTAAAAAATGTGGGGTGAGCTAAACGAGACCCAAAGGGGGGGGATGGGAATACATAGTAGTTAAAGAAATGAGAAACATATAAAATTTTTTTAATAAAATATTGAGCGAGCACTTGGTGTGCAAAATAGTTTTCATGCGTATAATATAGATACAAAATAACTAGACATTAAATTTACTCACTAACTTATAGAATGATTATAAGTAAATAATTTTTATGATTATCACGGTTATGCGGATATAACACAAGTTCAAATGTGAAAAAAAAAAGTTTCGGTAATTGAGACGATTTTAAAACAGACAATGTTCTATGCCCCATTTTAAAATCCAACGTTAGGATAAACAAAATAACATCACCGATGTGGAATAAACACCGCACCCTAACGTTCCAATTCAAGCCTTTGATTTAAAACGGGCAAGATTTTATGCCCCATTTTAAAACCCAACGAGATGCACAAAATAAATGCAGGGTCGATGTTGATCAAACATCGAACCCTATTGCATTCTCCAACTCACCAAGTCGAAGCCTCCAGGCACCTTATTCCTCCGAGTGGCTCGACGACTCTTTAGCTGTGGGTTTATACCCAGAGTTCGTCATATTCTGGAATATACCAATACTACGACCCAAGTTTTGCCGCCGTCTCCGGTCCGACCAGAAAAATGGGAATAGGCACATGGGTAGTCGAGCAAACATCAACAGGCGACTTGTTCGATTGATTGCCCAAACCACCCACGCCAAATGAGAAACAGGAACGAGATTCATAGTTACTACTCGAACATTATGAAGAAATACAGACAGCCCATTTTAGCAGTTTTAAAAAAATTAGAACAATACAACGATTTTTCGAAAATTTATAGATTGACCCCAAGAATTTTCATTTTTACGAAATTACTACAAAATGCATTTTTAAAACCTACAAAATTTACTCCAAGTTCCTTAAAAATATAAAATAAACCCAAGTCAGTTTTTAAATTCACAAAAATGGGTAGATGACAGGTTTAAATTTGTAATTTGGCCCCAAATTCTTGATTTTTACTAAATTCACCTCCAAACTCTTGATAAATGAAAATTAACCCCTACTAATCAAAGTAATCAACAAAGATCCACAAAATAACATTTTTAAAGCTTTCAAAAGCAGCCCCATAATTTTAGTAATTACAAATTAGCCTCCAAATTTAACAAAATTTTGATTAAATTAACAACTATAAATAAACCAACCATCAATTTGTCAAACCATGACAATTATCACATAAATACACATATAAATGCATCTCAATCAATTTCATGGTTTAACAATAATTTTAAGAAACCCATTTGAAAAAAGATAGAAAAAATTTTTGTCCACCTCAAGTGATCACCAACTCAAACTAAAGTTAGACAAACCTCATAATCCGGGTTTGAGTCTCTTTTGTTTAGAGTGGAAATTTCTCTCTCTGAATGAGATAACCCTAGTTGTGTGTCTTTGTCTTTGTCCTTGTTCATTTTTGTCTTTGCTTTCCTTATTGCCTTCTGGTCGGCGGTTTTTGGTGAACTTTCCTTGGTCTCCATTTATTTTTTGTTCCAAGCTATTATGGTGGTTTATGGCAAAATTGTTTTTTTGGTCCGTTAAGTTGGCTCGATTTCGCTTTTAGTCCTTTAATTTTTATAGGTGGCGTTTGGCAAACACTAACTTTTCTAAACCTGCACATTTAGTCCGATTTTAAAATTTCGGGAATATCTTATCCCTAAAATGCTGAGTTGGGCCACTTTTCATTGAAATGACTATTTTGCCCATTTTTTTGGAAGAAAACCTTGGTCATGTGCATATCACATGACTTGTTTAATATCACAATAAAATTAAATAACAAAAATAAATATAAGATTAAATTGAAGTAAAGAAACAATATGAACATATATTTATAATTTTATATAAATTTGACAAATTAAAATATATGTTTGATTTTTTTAATTTAATTTAAACAAAGTAATCTCTGAGCATATATTCATAATTTTCAACAAGAAATAAATTTAAAAAAATAAAAAAACAGAAAAAACATGTATTTACAGTTTTCAACTATATATAAAAACAAAAAAATAGAAAAAAAATATATATATCTATAATTTTTAACTCTAAATTAAAATTAAAGAAAAAAAGGAAAAATAATAATAAATTAAATAATTAAAATAAATAAAAAATTTAAATTAAATAAAATAGTCGAACATATATTTTTATTTTTTCAACATTAAATAAAAATTAAATAAAAATAGAAAACAAAAATAAAAGAAATTTATTTTCTTTTTTTTTTGGCTTTCCGTTTTTTATTTACAGTAGAAAATTGTAAATATATATTTTTTTTCCTATTTTGTTGTTTTTTATTTTTCTTTAATTTTAATTTACAGTAGAAAATTATAAAACTATATTTTTCTATTTTTTTTTTTTTTTTTCTTTTATTTTATTTATTGAAAATTATTGATATATATATATTTTTTTATTTTCTAATTTTTTTTATTTTTATATATAGTTCAAAATTATAAATAAATATTTTTTCTGTTTTTTTTTTCATCTTAACTTTTTTTTTAATTTTATTTACAGTTGAAAATTATAAATATATGTTCATATTATTTTCTTTAAATTAAATTAAATAAAATTTGTTGACCATATATTTTATATTTTTCAACTTTAAATAAAAATTAAGGAAAACTAGAAAAAACAAAAAAGTACATTATTTTCTTTTTCTTTTGATTTTTCCCAAGGTTTCCCTCCAAAAAAAGGGGCAAAATAGTCATTCCAATGAAAAGTGACCCAACTCAGCATTTTAGGGATAAAATATCCCCGAAATTTTGAAATCGGACTAAATGTGCAGGTTTAGAAAAGTTAGTGTTTGCCAAACGCAACCCATAAAAATTAAAGGACTAAAAGCGAAATTGAGCCAACTTAACGGACCAAAAAAGCAATTTTGTCGGTGGTTTATGGACATGTGTAAGGATAAGAGTAACTTAACTTTTAAATTTTTTAATTGATTATGTAAGTTTTAACTTGTTTTTTAAGATTGTTGTCCCCCACTCACCATTATTGCAGTCAACCATGTTCCTTAGGAAATTATTCCAACACCACCTAACCTCTTGATACCCCACTGGTACTATTCTATCGCCATTTATTTCGCTTTTTCCTTTTCTTGACTTTTTTCTTTTTTTGTTGGTTGCATTTCTGTTTCTTAGATCTTCCAGGTGGACAGATCTGTGGTCATTGTAGTTGGATCTAAAGGCTGAGGAATTTTTGGGCTCTTATGGATCTAGATTTAACGGAAAGGATTAAAAAATTCTCCTTAACTTCAGAGGAAAGAGAAGAAGTTGCCTTAGAGGATAAAGATGTGGTTAAAAGTACTGAGGAATGCAAAAGAAGCTTACTGGGAAAAATCTTTGGCTACAAAAAACCCAATTTTGCAGAGCTTCAAAACATAACCCTCAACATCTGGCAAACGAAAGATCAGTTTACAATCCGGGAAGTTGGAGAAAATTTATTCCAGTTTGTCTTCACATCTCAAGAAGATAAACTAAAAGTTCTTGGGGGGAAAACTTGGTCTTTTGATAACCAATACCTCATACTCCGAGAATGGCCGGTGAATGTGTTGGAAACAGCAAGCTTGATGAACTCCATTGACATTTGGGTGCAGATTTGGAACATCCTCCACCACTGGCTCTGTAATGAGACTGGGAGAAAATTGGAGGAAAATTCCGAAAAATATCCGACATCTTCATTCCGGAAACAGGGTGCTCTAAAGGTCGTCACATTAAAATTCTGACGGAAGTTAATTTGGAGAAGCCGTTGATTCGGGGTACTCAAATCAAGTTGGGCACAGAGAGCCATTGGGCAGAATTCAAGTACGAAAATTTACAAAATTTTTGTTATTACTGTGGATTGGTTGGTCACTTGGAGAGAAGTTGTAGTGCTCGGAAGGAAGATATCATTAGTAATAATATGCATGAAGATCAATTCGGAGAGTGGCTAAGAGCTGAGGAAGTCGGTATGGGGAGAATGATGTTTAAATCTCAGAGAATTGCCTCACCCAAAAAAACTGAAAATAAAGAACAGAGCAACAAGGGGGTGGGAGTGGCGGAAACTATCAGAGGAGATGTGGGTTACAGTGATCCAAAGAAGGATAAAAGCATTACCCCCAGTGCAAGTAACAATGAAGGAGATGAATGGGAGGGTAGTATTCCTGCAATAAATGTGACACATCCCATAAATCTGAAAGAAGTGGAGCCTAATGTCAGCCCTGAGAAAGCCCATGACGTTAGTGTCCAACATGGAAGTAGGATAACCCAATTCCAGAAGGCTCAAGTCGAATTGCATGATCAGGGGAACACAGAAAATATTATGTGCATTGACAGCCAAGAGATGGTTGATGTTTGTGTGAAAGCAAATGGCAAAAGAACACCCTTTAAGGAAATTCAATTTGCAGCTCCTGTGGTGGAATGTAAAAAGGAAAAAATTCCTAAACAAGGAAAAAGATATATCAGAAAAAGAGGGAGTGACAATGCAGAGAACATCCCTATGGAAACACAAAATGATTGTGGAATAAACATTACAGGCTAAAAAAGAAATCTTGATTTGGTTGATGAAGAGGATAGGATATTCCCCTCTAATGAACTCAAGAAACATAAAGCTGACACGATGGGAGAAAACCCACAAAATCATCCGAATAAGGTGGAGGTGGCCAGCCTTGAATGGGCCCATGGTTATCAATGAGAGTATGTGTGTGGAATTGTAGGGGTTTGGGAGGACCCGCTACAATTCCCGGCCTTAAGGAGGCCTTAAGGCTCCACCTTCCCGATATGGTATTTTTGTGTGAAACGAAAAAAAAGCTTTTGTTGGAACGGTTTGTAAGAAACTTAAAATGGGTGATAGATGGTTTTGTGTTGACCCGTGTGGTAAAAGTGGTGGTTTGTTTGTTTATTGGGCGGATAGAATTAAGGTGAAGCAAATATGTGCTTCTAGTTTCAGACGAATTGGAGATTGAAGGAGGCGACGATGAGGATAACTTTTGGATTATTTTTGTCTCACGCAAGTACGGATAATAGCGTTAGGAGAGACCAATGGAACTACTTGGAGAAAACTAAAGAGAAATGGGGAAAAAATGGATTGTGGGAGGTGATTTTAATGATTTGAAGGATCATGAGGAAAAGAAAGGTGGAAGGAAGCGTAGCAATGCAAGTTTTAATACTTTCAAAAATTTCATTGCGAACATGGAAATGGGAGAGATTGATTTCAAAGGGCACCCTTACACGTGGGCTAATAATCGAGAGGGCGAGGGATTTGTGGAGGAGAGATTGGATAGATTGTTCGGATCCCCAGAATGGCTTCTTGAATTTCCTAGAGCCATTGTGAACCATATCGATAAACAGTCCTCTGATCACTGCTTGTTGTTTTTGGAAACTCAGCTTGTGGGTAAATTTGGTCAAAAACGATTCTTTTTCGACAAAAAGTGGGCTGGCTGGGATGGGGCGGACGGTTTAGTTGAGAAGGCTTGGAGTACACCTGTGAGAGGCATGCCTATGTTCCAAGTTCAAAAAAAAATTGCTAGTTGTCGCATGGCTTTCATCAATTGGAACAAAAGTCACAAAACCAATGCCTTGAAAACCATTGAAAAATGCAAAGAAAGACTCTCTGTTATTAAAAGGCAAGAAGGCCAAGGTGATTGGAAGGAATGGGCTCAGCTGAGATCGGTTTTGGCTAAGGCTTACAGAGATGAGGAGTCTTTTTGGAGCCAAAAATCCAGAATTTCATGGCTTAAAGAAGGGGATCGAAACTCTAAATTTTTTCACGCCTGTACCATCCAAAGAAGAAAAACCAATTGTATTGACAAACTCATTGGGTCGGATGGGCTTCTTTGTGATACTCCTGAAGCTATAGAATCTGAAATCTGTAATTTCTACAAGCACCTCTTCAGTTCTGTGAACCCCCCACTGGATACAAGAATCCTTGAAGGAATTCCTCAGTCAATTTCCACTACAATGAACCATACCCTGATCAGGCCTGTGGAGAAATTGGAAATCAAAAATGCGCTATTCGATTTCAGCCCCAACAAAGTCCCCGGGCTTGATGGTATGACTCCCTTCTTTTTTCAAAGATTTTGGCCTATTATTGCTGAGAAATTTTGCTTTGCTGTTAATTCTTTCTTCACCAGTGGTAAAATGCTCAAAAGTTGTAACCATACAGTCATTACCCTGATTCCTAAAGTTCAAAATCCCACATCTATGAATCATTTCAGACCAATTAGCCTATGCAATGTGTCTTATAAAGTGATTTCCAAAATCATTGCTAATAGGTTGAAAACTGTGTTGGATAAGTGCATTAGCATTAATCAGTCCGCCTTCATCCCAGGTAGACAGATTATTGATAATGTTGCTATAACTCATGAGTGTATCCACTTCCTAAATGGAATCATAAAAAACAAGAAAACTTTTATGGCTCTTAAACTTGACATGTCCAAAGCTTATGATAGAGTGGAATGGAAATTTTTGGGGACTATTCTTTGCAAAATGGGTTTCCATTTGAAGTTTGTCCATTGGATTCTTACTTGTATCAATTCTTCTTCATTCTCTTTCAATATTAATGGTAATGTGTCTGGTTTTATTTCTCCCTCCCGTGGCATTAGACAAGGGGATCCTCTTTCCCCCTACTTGTTTATTATTCTGTCTGAGGCCCTTTCTAACTTAATCAAACAAGCTCAAGCTCAATCTTTGTTCCATGGCATTCGAATCTGTAAGGGTGGCCCTATGGTTACTCACCTTTTCTTTGCAGATGATTCAATCTTATTTTGTGAAGCCACTGTTCATTAGGCTAGAATTGTTTCTGATATTCTTGATAAATATTGCATTGTGTCGGGTCAATTGGTTAATCTTGAGAAGTCTTTGGTTTTATTTAGCAAAAACACTTCTTGTGATTTTAAAAAGGAGATTTGTGAGGTTTTGAAAGGTGTGACTGAACATTGAAGTGCTAAATACCTTGGCCTTCCTATGGTTATTGGAAAATCCAAAAGAGAGGTCTTTAAATATGTAGTGGAGAGTGTTAAAAAAAAGAGTTCATGGGTGGAGTAATTTTTTCCTCTCCGGTCGGGTAGGGAGGTGTTAATTAAAGCGGTTTTGAATGCTCTTCCTAATTATGTTATGTCATGTTTTAAATTTCCCATTACTATTTGCAAGGAGATTAATCAAGCTATCGCCAATTTTTGGTGGGGGGGGGGGCGGGGAAAGAGAAGGGTAAAATCCACTGGGCTTCGTGGGAAAAACTGACTCAAACCAAAAATTGTGGGGGTTGGGTTTTGAGGATATTTCTCTCTTTAATAATGCCCTTTTAGCCAAACAACTTTGGAGACTTGTAACCCAGCCTAATCTTCTCATTAGTAAACTTCTGAAAGCTAAATACTTTCCTAAAGGAGGCTTACTTTTTGTAGAACCAAAGGGTGGGGATTCTTGGCTTTGGAGAAGTTGGTTAAAAGCTAAAAGTACTCTTGTTTTGGGAATTAGATATCAAGTTGGGGATGGGAGATCCATTCGAGTTTGGGAATCACCTTGGATCCCTAATGCTAAATCTTTTAAACCTGAATTGAAAAACTGCAGTGAATTCGATATTTTCTGGGTTAGGGACTTATTTGATAATGATGGGTTGAATTGGAACAAGGAGCTGATTTTTAAATGTTTTTCATTAAATGATGCTGAAGCAATTCTGCAGATTCTCATTTCGTCTGTAGGTGCGAGAGATCGATTGGTGTGGCATTGGGAAAGGAATGGTAAATTTTCTGTTAAATCTGCTTTCCAAAATCTTATACAGCAGGAAAAGATTTCAAAAGATTTTCCTAAAGCAAGCAATGGTATGAAGCATATGTACTCATTTTGGAAGAGATGTTGGACTCTTGAAGCTAAAGGAAAGGTTAAACATTTTCTTTGGAGGTGTCTTAACAATATTCTACCAACCGGTGATCAAATGCTACGAAGAGGAATGAACACTTCTGGGATCTGTCAAGTTTGCGGTAATGCTTCGGAATCTGTTTCTCACCTTTTCTTTCAATGCGAACGGGCAAAAACGGTTTGGAAACTTGCATTGGTGAATTGGAATGAAACTCTTAATCCGGACTTTTGCATCAAAACGTGGTGGGGAAATCTGGGATTTTTGGATAAAAGCGAAATATCTCAACACCGGATTCAACTTTCCACGTATATACTATGGTGGCTTTGGAAATCTCGCAACCTTTGGGTGTTCGAAAAATTTGGAGAAAGAAAGAGATTACGGAAGGTGCACTGCTCGAATGGCAAGAATTCTTGGGAGCCGAGCAGCGGCCTCTTCCCGAGGATTGTTTATCTTGTCATCTGCCTCGTCTCAGTAGGAGAAAAATGGCAGCTTCTCATTAACTCTAGGACCTACATCTCGGGTAGTCAGTGGAGCGATGTGGATGAATGGACGGGCTGGAACTGGAGGTTGGATTCTTGATACTAATGGAAGAATGATTCAGGCTTGGTGTGATTCTAGGGACAATATTGATAGTCCAGTGGAAGCTCAACTTTGTGGAATCAGGATGCTTTGTGTTTGGGATTTCAAAAAGGCCTCAAAAAGATCACCATTTGCATAGATGATGAGGATATTGTGTACAAACTCAACAACAAAATTCCGTTTGCGTTTGAGGTTGCTACAATAGCCGAAGACATCTTTCTACTTTGGTACCTTTTTTAGTCTTGTGGTTTTTGTTTGTTGGAGCAAAAGAGTAAGAACATCTGTAATAGATTATCTCTTTTGGCTTTGGATAACTGTGAAAAGTGTAATTGGGAAAACCAATTCCCCTCTTAGCTTTAGATTAGTCATGTAGGAAGCAAGCCAAAGGGCTTCGATTGTATGAATCATTGTATCATCTCGAGTTTTTATATATAAAGTCTATCGTTTGAAAAAAAAAGTGATCACCAACTCAATCCGGCAAGAACTTCAATAACTATTCCAATTCAAATCTCCAATCAACTCACCTACACAATATACATATAAATTAACCCAAATTGTCTAAAACTTCAAAATCCTGCATATCCTTTTTACGTCTCAAAAAGAAGAACGATCAACTTACACATTTATGATCTACACTTGATAGGTGATATAATTCCTCATTTGCATGTGAGATGCAAGTGCAACAAAGTTTGGTCCACCAACTTGACACCTCAAGCTCACGACAATGATGGATTCTTCAATCCTAATTATGGAAATTATATCCTAAGTGGTGGATTGGTAATTGGGTATGATTAATTTTAAAGCATGGATGGAAAATATTTGGAAGAAAGAATGAATTTCTTTACTACCTCTCGGCAGTGGTCACTAAGGAGAAAAAAAAAACTTGTGCTCTAGATTTTGGAATGAAGGAAATGAGTGTTGAGGCCTTTAGTTACCTTTTTATAGTAGAAGAGTGGACTTGATTTTGGCTTTAAAATTTGTTTAAAGTTTGGCTTGGATTCCAGGAGCATGGACCGAAAATTAATAAGAAATTAGGCCAATTTTATTTTTTTTAATTATTGGGCTCCACTTTAGAAGAAAAGTTATTAATGGGTTGATTCATCTTTCTTGAAATAGAATTTGGTTGGGCTAGAAAAATGGTAGGAATTGTTTTTGGACTTAAAGGAAATGAAATTAAATTTGGGTTCCTCATGAGGCAATTAAAATGATAAACAAACCTGTTTTACTGGCTTTTTCAAGATCAATGGGTAATTGAGTAATTTAAGAAATGAGTTATGTGAAATAAGAATGAAGATGAAGGATTTTCATTAAATAATGTGTATAAGAATGGTTTATAAAATATTAGACGCAAGTTTAAAAATTCAAGCTTATGAAATAGTTTGAGCTTCTAAATTTTTAGTTAAAATGGGTTTAAGGTAATGTCTAAGATAGATTTAACTTAAAAAAAAGTACGAGTTTATTTAAAATATACAAAGTGAATCTAAAAATATTTGATGAAACAATTTATATTGAGTCATTGAGTGGTTTAGAACAAGAGGAGAGGGTTCAAAGAAAGGGTTGATAAATAGGTGACATAACCTAAGTAAAACCATTAATAATCACTACTTACTCTCTCAACTCTAATACTTCTAAAATAATGAAATTTACTAATACCATCCATATAATATTACAAGTTCTAAATTCCAAAATTCATGGCTCAAGCACTAAACTAAATTAAATCCCACTAAAATATTACCAAGCTATAGTAAATCAAAGTAATTATATCAATTATTAAAACAACTAAAAATTATATACTAACAGTAAACTCGAATAGGTATAGATAATTAAAACCCAATTATTTCTTAATCCTCTATTTATATAATCGGCTGAATCTGGGGTCTCACATAAAATAAACAAATAAACATAATAAATAAAAGAAAATATATTATACATTTACTCATTATTTTATAATGGGCTTTAAAAATTATACATTTGAGCTACTGAACATCAATTTGTATATTCATGTATTTTGACTATCTATGATACATGTATAGTCTATATTTGAGCTTATCTCATTTCTTCATAATTATATAGAATTTTATTTAACTTGATTAAATTCAATCAAAAAATATTTATTTAATTGAAGAAAGTATCTCAAAATATGTATCCAAATATTATTTATATATATTATGTATATCCATACATATTATAATTATATATATTCATGTAAGAAGAAACAAATTTTTTATTTAATATGAAATCATATTCATAATAATGTATATAGAAAATTACTTCTTATATTTGTTAACATATTTTTCATGTTAATAGATTTTTTTAATATTTATCATTGTATTTTGATTTTCAACCTTTAAAGTTGTACATTTTGACTATTAGATATGAAGTTGTTTGTTTGATATTTTTTTATATATATACATACAAAAATAGATAGTTTTTATTTTTTGAAATATTTCATTTTTCCCTAAAATTATGTTGTTGAATATGAAACAAAATATTCTCTCTCTTAAATCTTTCTATTCAAAACCCTAACCCCTCCCTCTCCACTTCCCACCTCCCCGCCTCCTCACCTCCCCACCTTGGCTCTGGGGTCGGGCGCCGCCACCCACCCTCCCCATATTTTTTTTTTGCAGATCTTGACTCTTTTCCCTCCAACAAGATGATAGTGTTCTCGTTTTCCTTTTGTTTGGGCTCGTTTTCGGTGGGAGTAGATCCGTATGCTTGATTTCTTCAAAGGAGTGGGTGGTGCGGGCGCAAACCGGAGGCTTGGAGCAGATGGGCGATGTTGGGATGGTTTGGAGAGGGAGAGGCTTTTAGCTTTTAATTTTTCTTGATGTTTCGATTTTCATTTTTTTCATGTTTTTTTTTTTTTTTAGTTTTTTTCTTGGCTATATTTTTGTTGTCTTTTTCATTGCCGGATGAGGGGCGAAATCCGTGAGACTGGCGGTCGATTTGTCCGATTTGTAGTGCGTGATAGTTGTTCGTGCCCGGTGTTGCGTGTGTTATTCCGGTTTGTTTAGTGTTTCTGATTCCAGGAGGAAGTCTTTGAAGTCTCCCAAATGAGTGTGGTCTAGTTTTGGGTGTGAAATTTGTAGTTTGTGAAGTGGATCGATTTTGGCTTTTGTTTAGTCAAGTCGGCTCTTGCTTGATTACGCTTTGTAGTTGTAATTCCGAGTTTTTGAGTTGTTCTAATAAAATACTATCGTTCGAAAAAAAAAAAAAAAAATATGAAACAAAATATTTGTTTAATTCCTTTAATAATTCTAACAATTGTTTAACTTTTTAAACCCTAAAAAATGTTGGAATTTGAAATGACTTTATTTGTTGGTTGTATTGAAACTATAATACATTAATATTTAGCATTGAGAAATTGTATTTTTTTTTCAAATTGGCACTTTCTTATAAATAAGCATGTTCAATAAATAGATACAATTCACTTTCACAAAATTTATTATCAACCAAATTTATTGTCCTTAAAGAGGGCTTTTAATATAATAATTTATTTTTATATTGTTTGACTGTATGATTTATAATCAAATTAATCAAATTTCTATTTTAATTATTTATCGAAATTCTAAAAAAATTGCAATCACTAAAAATTATTTTTGTACAAATACAATTCGTGCATCGCCCATCCTGAAAAATACCAAATATGAGAACTCGGATAGAACATAATAAATAGAAAATCCAAATAGTACAATACAAATCTCCACAACTAAATTTCAAAAATATTAAAAATTGTAATAACATGGATAAATAAAATACATGGTAAAATCGCTAAAAATAAAAAAATATCTCCAAAAAGTAAATCTAATAAAAACAATAATGTTGTCAAAACTATGTTTTGGTGACTACTATTTCATTAATTATTGTAATTAGTTCTCCTATTATCTTATATCACGTGTTAACTTTTCATTTATTTTATAACGAGCTTTTGCAAAAACTTTGCTTTGCCAATTTACACATACAAATAACTTTGGGAAATAAATTTCATCCGAATGTACTTTGCTATAACCTTGAAAAAAAGTGTGACATCAATTTTCACACTTATTAAAAATCTAGACATGACTAAAACGAAATAGGCGATGCAGGTACGCTGTGCGGTTCTATGAAAAATCACTTTTCGAAGATGGAACACAAATACACACCCTTGAATGTATTATTTATAATTATGAAGTATAATATTGTTTTCTTTTTTGAATTCATCAATTTAAAAAATATTAAATAATATTTCATGTCTATTGTTTGATGATATATCAAAGCTATTATAATACATGAGATATAATTCATAAAATTATTAGGAAAATGCACACATTACAGTACAAAACAGAGGCCTCACAATATACACCCGTGCATCGCACGGGTAAAACACTAGTTTAACATAATATTTGTGAAAATATATTAAATTAGTATAATAATAATAATAATAATAATAATAATAATTTAATAAATCTTAAATTATTTGTTCGGTCAAGATGCATCATTCTCGCAACCATTCCCCGTTCAATGGATATGGCCGGGATGGGCCTTGAGATACTCATCATGCCTCGCTCCATTACCATTCCTATAAGATATTTTTTTATATCAATACTATACAATACTTTATTATATCAAACTCCATACATCGCACGGACAACATACTAGTATCATTAAACAACTATACAGCATGTTCTTTTTTTAACGTAAGGCAATAAAATATTCTCACTTCTTCTACAAAAACCTAAAAATATATGAAGAAACTTAAAAATTTCAAAACGTAAAAAAAAATTGAAAAAGAAACCAAATCGCTCTGGTTGGTTTGGGCACATCATTTTTGGGTCATATTCATTGCATTTATCTTGGAAGACAGGGGGTGATAACTTATCAAAGTATAAGACAGATTCATATGACTATTGACTAGTAAGTAGTATCACCATGTCATTTATTTATTTACTTAAAAAGACAAGAACAAAAACATATTTAAGAAATAAACGCACGCGCATATCAAGATTATCAACTCTAACAATTAAAACTCAAAACACCCTTAGTTTTCTCTTACATTGTACTCATAAACAACAACAAAGATTAAGATGAATAAATGGGCAATATGGCAAGTTAATAGAAAGAAGAGCCATCCTTCAGATTCTGTGAACTGAGGAACAAGATTTGCTATTATGCTCAAATCACACATACTGGTAAGGGTAAAAGTTCCAGAAATGCTTTCCTGGAAAAATGTGCAGTTTTAAAAAAAACTACTTAAAAAATTAACACAAACACTCAATAATGATGCAAATATAGGAAACCTAGAATATTGTGATTCAAGAATCAGTCTTTAGACAACGCTCAACGTACGCCTGCAGGAAAGAACAGAAGTTTGAGTGTTACCACCAGGAAGACCAGGGTGAATAAACAAAAGCAATCAGTTGTTCCTGGGCGAAGAGCTACTACATTATCGCATGGATGTATGAATATGAAGTAATAAGTGAAGAGAACTCTTAATTACCACTAAATGATTAGAGACAAAGCAAAGGATCACAATGTAATGTATGGGTGATGGATAAATAGTGATGTGTTAATGCTCTCAAAGAAATTCACTAATATGTTGCACAAACTCTAGTTTTGATAAGTAAAAGTGGAAGTGAAGGGTGGGAAATTTGGAGGATGAAATCAGGAAGGAGAAGGATGTTGCAACTGCATGTATCACCGCAAACCGCATGCAAGATACCCTGTCCCCCACCCAGCACAAGGAAACAATCAAAACACAATCGTACATAGTATACCAGCTAAATATGAGCGTGTAGGGAGTATTTACAAACAGTTCTGCGTTTAGAAAAAGTGATTTATCGTAACAAAAGCTAAAAGTAGTTGATAATCAGAAACTGATAGTGTGTGCAAAAAAAGCTGAAAGTTGGAAAAATCAAAGTTGAAGTGATTGGGAAAAAAAAAGGCCAGTTTCAAAATGAGCTCTGGGATGGAGGACAAAAACATCGTTCTTATTATTAGTACACCAATATTATATTTCTCAAATATGAGGATAAGAATGTTAGAAACAAACTTCTTCTATTTATAAAAATACCAAAAGCACTTTTCCAAAATCAGAAGCACCCCACTCCCAGCTTTTAGATTTTGATTAAAGCGATAGCAAAAGCAAAACTTTGTATCTGCAAAAACTAAAAAGTGATTTTTTGCAGCTAAAAGCTGAGAATCATCTTTTTCGGTATTTGCAAACACTCCTTTTCCATATTCTTTTGTGTTTCTTCATCCTTTCCTTTTTTTGGTTAGAGAAAAGAAGAAAGTTTTAAAGGTAGCACAAAAGTGCGAAGCACATTCTTCAACAGTTTGACTAATTCGTGCTTCAAGAATGAAGTCATATGTAACTAAAACTGACTAGATGACAAGGTATTACCTGCACTAGTTTGGCAATTTTGGGTTTGGAACATGACAGATACTGCTCCACTTTATCCTGTGTCCTTGGAATGTGATCGACTTGAACTGTACTGATTACTTTATCAACCACCTTTTTCACAATATCTTTGTGAGCTTCTCTTTCAGTCGACCTTCTTTCCATGTAGGCTTCAAGATGTTCTTCACAGACTCTATAAGAGAATTTTTAAATAAACGCATCCCTTTGTCATCCTTGTTAGCAATGCTCTCTTCAGCTTTCTTATGGCCATCTGTAGTTTCAGCATGCTTAATGTTTTGAACTCCTTGCTTTCCACACCAATGGCTCTATTACCTTCATCAACTTTCGAATTCGCACGTGCTGTCTCTTGCTTTAGATTTGGACTTTCGAATGATTCACTTTTGAATTATCCGCTCCATATGAACAATAGATAATGGAGATGATCCTTTCACCTGCATTTGATTGTTTTGTTCTGTATAATTTTCATGCTCATTAGCAACCCTCTCATTCTCCATGGGATCAATTGGACCACGAGAATCTATAACTGGATTAGATTGCACGGTAGGGTTTGTCACTGGAGCGACCTGTTGACCAGGAATAGAGACCAGAGAGTTTGTGAATTGAGCAAATTGCTCACTGGTTAACAAATTTGAAAACAATTGTGAGGCATTTGTTTCTAACATCCCTGTAATTTGAACAGCTTTCTGACGAGCTACTAGATTTGTATCAGGCCCATTCAAGTCACCACTAAATCGATTTGCCGTTTAGGCCAGAGCATGTTATGATCGCCATCAGTAGCATTGGAAATAGAAGAATAGCCATGAAATACATTTTCACCATTTTCATTTAAGTGTCGACCAGAGAAAGGAATTGGATGTGTGGTATTTCTCGAGTCTTTCACCTCATCATGAACATCAGACCGAAATGAATTCCCTGTATAATTTTCTATAACTCCATTATCCTGCTGTTGAATATGTGAAACTGGAGAAACATTCTGCTGCTGCCAGGCTTCCATAGAAAAAATTTGGTCTCCCTGCAATGTCTTTTGTACTTGCACATTCAAATTTCCATCCTGATTTTGCAAATGCAAACCATAGCTACCACTTCGTCCAGGAGGAGAAGATCGTTTATTCTGATTTACAGAATCATCCCTCCATTCTGGTATTTCCGAACTTATGTTCTCATTTTCCATACCAAGGCCCCATCTATTATCATTTTTCGCATTAGTAGTGTCACCAGTACTATTTGTTATTGTCATAATTGATTCACTCAGATCAGCAGGCTTCACAATGTCTGAGATTCTGGTTGCATCATTCCCTGTCAGACCATTCCTATTATTATTACTGTCATGTAAACTGCGGTCATCAGTAACACCTCGCCTGCCTTCTAGGCTGTTAAATTTCGGATCCTCGTGAGAAAAGGTGCAATTATCCCGATCACACTTGCCTGCTGCAAAATACTTGCAAAGGGATTTCCTATATCTATTGCCTTCGCCAACAGTTTCATTAGAAGCAAAATGGTGAGAAAATCTGCAAGTGTCTCCCCATCTGCACTTACCTTTCATGAGGTTCCTGCAAGGAACTGCACTTCTACTTTTGTTTTGAAATTGCTCGTCCTCCCCATGATGAGAATCAGAAACATCATCCCGTAAATCAGAACCAGGAACTTTGCTGTAAGAATGTTTAGAAACATGGCCACGATCTGCCCTATTTATCCAAATTTCTGCTGTGTCGTCAGCCACAAGATCCCGATCCGCACGACTACTATTTTCAGAATGGACGAATCTGCATTGGCTGCCTCTCTTGCACCTTCCTGAAGAAAAATCTCTACAGACTTGAGATGATTTATCAGGTACGCTTCTTCGGTCACTACTTCCATAAGATTGATGTCTATCATCTCTTATTGGGCTACGACTTCTTGTCTGACCCCTCGGACTACCAACACTCCTGATCCTGCTTCTACTCCAGTCCCTTCCTCTTTCCCTTCCCCTGTCCCTGCTCCTGCTTCTGCTTCTGCTTCTGCTCCGACTCCTGCTCCTGGCTCTTCCCAGGTGCCTATAATGAGATAACAATAAAAATAAAGCAGAGTGTGCATGCAAGAAAAATGATGAATAACAGTCACTTTGTTCAAACGACTCATTCCTTTTTGGGCATCCCAAAATAAGACTCTTTCTGAATGAAACCAGTTTTCTCACAACACCTATCAGGTAACGGTGTACACTACTAACTCTAAACCATTAATTTTGAGGGCAATTTTGTAAATATACTTAAAATTTGAACTTTTTTAACTCTAAAACTTCGTGTTCAGTCAATTGGATACTTAAAGATTATGATGGAGGGAGTTTTATGTTGGGAACATGAAAAATGTGCATATTGTGGAAAATTCTGTATAGCGAAAATATTTGAAAAGAACCCATTTTCTTGATTTTATCCTACGATGCCACAAAATGCACGCCATCGTAAAAACCCAACAATTGTAAACATTACAATTGAGGATTTCTAATTGTTTCTGCAAAACCACGGTAAATGATGAGTGCCTGTCAGCATAAAGTAAGGCAAACCAAACTTGATTGGCTGATAATTCTTAACCAAAAAATTAAACTGTTAGGTAATCCACTTTCCACACTTATAATGTGATAGAAAATGTATATATGAAGACAGACCTGTAAGAATCGCTTCTATCATTTACAATAGAGTGTTTAAATTTATGTCGATCCATTCCATCAAATCCAGGAGACATATGCTGGTCATATCTATTCCCCCACCTATATCCTTTCCTTCAGGAGCATTCTGTCCACTTTTGATGAAGCTTTCATTTACTGGAGCAACTGGGTTGTCTTCATTTGATTCCCAATATGGCTGTCCAGAATTATCTCTAGATTTTGGTGCTGTATAAGTTCCAGATGCAGAAAATTCATGAGAACGTCCACTATCACGATTAGAATGGTGCTCCCTTCCTGCCAAAGAATTATGTTCCCTCATTCCAGAAAATTGTTTAGTCCCTTCTCCCATATCCCACAACGATTTGCGTTTTCTCTTGTCACCCATTGAGAACCCTTGTTAACAAAAGCCTGCAATATTTGCCTTGGATTATGCAGCTGGATCTGTTTGAAACAAGTAATATAGGTTAACTGACAGTGATACTCTATTTAAGATCATGCATAGTTATCTTCTTGGAGCATATATACTCAATCATGCAACCAAAAGAAGAAGAATCAAATGAAAATTCTTTTACGTTAATAAATAAGACTTATGCATAAACTAGTCCACGTATACCACTCCAAGTCTAGATATTGTATGTGTAGGCACCATGGTCGTCAATTTTTCTTTAAGCATTTTGACAGTGCAGAAGTTAAACAGGAAATATATAAGCTATGCTACAGTTTCAGTATTAACAACTACTCTTGATCTGATTAAAAACTTTGAAACTGCTTGTAACCCCACCCCCCCACCCCTCCCCAAAAGACAACCGAAATTAGAGACAAGAATACCATATCATCTAGAAAGTCAGATAGAGTTCTTTTCTAAGCTTCTAGCTTTTCCTATGTAGAGTGATCATGAAACAGAAATACTTTCGTGTTAATGTATTCCATAAAAACATCTTTACTTAACAACTTTAGTCAAGATGCAATGACAAAGGATATTTGCAGGATGTTTTCATTCAATCCTAACTGCATTGTTCCAAACATCAGGGAAGTAAATAACTCTTTTTCTTTTTTAGCTTCTCGATTCTAGTCACGTGACGAACCACTCTTTCTTTATTTCTATGGATATAAGTTGTTCACTCTACACAACAAGCAGCTAAACAGAAACCATATATTTGTAATGATAATGATAAGGGTGACAAATTAATCAACCAAGATTTATGGGTTAAGGTGTTGAATTGAGCTGACTTGATAGACAAGCAAGTTTGCCACATAAATACAAGCCACGCCACCAATAAGCTAGCTCCATGACAGGATCAACAGACTCTTGGTCAGCCAAGTCTTAAACACCAACAGTGAATCATATAAAAACCATGTTCAAACAATTCAATTAAAGAAACGCCAATCTAAAGCACAAGGTCCCATAAAACACTCTTATTCAAACATCCACCCAACTTCAGTCTTGAGACAGATTTCTGCCTTTCTGAATTCTTAAGCTCCAAGTTCTTGTAGAAATCAATATGAAATGCAGCATTTACTGAGTCATGCTAAATTTGTTTCATAAGAATTCCAGCAAATCATCAGTACATGGCTGGAAATCATCAGTACATGGCACGATCCAAAGCAAACAAATACAAAAATGTGCTTAATAAATAATCTAAAAGAATACATTCACTGGTTTATGCTGCAACATGAAAACCTTGGAAACCCTTGCTAATACTGAGACCCTCTAAATGCCTGTTTCTACAACAAGAGAAAGGCTCTAAGTTTAGCCTTGAGTTAATTTCCCCATGAAGGGAAGCTGTATATCCACTGACTATGGATATACCAAAGGTATAGCTTGTCGAATCCCAATATTGTGCCTAGACTTGTTTCATATAGATGATGGCACTTTACTTTTCATTTTCAGAGTATACTGTGCCAGGAGATGAGTGTTTCATATAGATGATGGCACTTTACAACATGTGTCCATTCTGCACATTTATGCCAGGAGTTGAGTGTTTGTCACAAGCTCAGATCAAGAACGATAACATGTATATGCTTCATCCTAATAGATGCACAACATGCACCAACTGCTATCTTTGTAAATTGAAAAAGAATCATAATATGGATCAAACATCAAGGAATGTAATTTTAAGTGGCTGCATTGTAGGCTCATTTGAAGTGGCAATTTGTTGCACATGTATGCTTGTACCACCTTCTCCAAAGTTTCAGGTGAGAGAGGTGAAGGTATAGTGCATAGAATCCAAGTGAATGAGGTCAATACAAAAATAGCCATCTACTTTTAGGGAACATCTCCATCTGCCATCTTATAGACTTTCATACTTGGCCTCAAGTAAGAAGCCAGACATCTTCTAAGAAAACTTGAGTTATGCTCGAGTCAATCTTAATTCAGGCTTTAACATGTCAACACATTAGTGTCAAACTTTCTTTTGAGGTCAACAAGCCACTCATAAATGCTGTTGGTTATGGAAATTGAACCAAAAGTGTTTATGAAGATGCCATGTGACTTGAAGGACATCAAGTGTCCCAGAACCAGCCATCTACGTGTGAAAAATAGAAAGAGAAGAAAAAAATCG
Source organism: Rehmannia glutinosa (assembly GCA_016081115.2). Lineage (NCBI taxonomy): Eukaryota > Viridiplantae > Streptophyta > Magnoliopsida > Lamiales > Orobanchaceae > Rehmannia > Rehmannia glutinosa. The sequence goes on along the minus strand of JABTTQ020001481.1, from coordinate 87,828 downwards.
GATCAAATGACTATACGAGTATGTGTAAGTTGCACTTAATTATTAGATTGATTCAAAATGCTTGCACATTTACAATACACTTATAACAGACAAAATTATTAGATTTTGGTTCAAATATAAGTCATCAGTCGAGCATCCAAACCTTGATAGACAAGTTAAACAGAAGCAATAATAGTACAAGGCAAGCAAATATGCCTAAAGCAACAATTAATGAATTCCAAATCTAGCTCAGAATTCAAAAACTTCTAAATTCCATTACCACAAACACCCAACACTCTTTAGCTCAAATTTCAAGAAAATTACGAATTAAAAGCCAATTCAACTTAGAAATCAAACAGCGAAACACAATTGAACAAAATTACATAAAAATTCAAGAAACCCTAATTAAGAATAAAAACGGAGATAAGAAAACAATTGAAAAAAGATAAACTAACCTTTCAATCGAGGAACCAATCCCTCGTCCGCGTGCGAGCTAGCAATTGACCGCGAAAGAAAAAGAGGGACTAGGTTTTACAGATACAATTAACTCAGTGAAAGTCGTTTGTTTGAGAGAGAGTGCAAATAGAAATAGGAGCCGCTGTTAAGGCCATTTTATATCCTACCCCATTGCACAAAATATGGAGAAAACTCTTCCAAACTCTAAACCCTACACCAAATTTGGTGTAATGAATTTAATATAATATTATTATTATACCAAATTTGGTATAATACAAATATTCCTCTTTGTCCAATTATATTTTAAACTTAAATTTCAATTGTATCCTACATTTGATATATAATTCATTTGAATGAACAATTATAATAACTAACAATATTTAATATTTACCAATAAATTATTATAAAATAAACATAAAATTTTCTATAAACTATAGTAATTAAGAAACAAAATTATAATTCAATTAAAAGAGCATCAAAGTCGTTTGTTATTTATCTTGCAATTTAGTATATTTATTTATTGTAATATTATTTGTATATTTTGCAATATAATTAATTAATGTAATATTAGTTAAATATAAGTTTTTATTTAGTTACATTAATTAGTAATAAGATATAAGTAAAATAAATAATTGCATAGACAAATAAATTTGTTATTCCAAAATGAAAAGAAGATATTAAAATACTCATGTGGTGTAAGATTTGGTGTAATGGGTCGGAGATGATTTTTGAAGAATTACACCAAAGCACCAAATGTGGTGTGATTTTCTCACCAAATTTGGTGTCATGGGTTGGAGATGCCCTTAATACCCCAAAACCTATCTATACACCTCTCTTCTTAATACAACCATCTTCCTATTAAAAATAATATATATACTTAATACCCCCTTTACCCTTCCCCAATTTATCCTTCCCCCAATTAAAAACCTAGTAATATTATAAAAATGTATTTATATAATAATTAAAAAGGTAGAAATTGCCTTCAAAACAAAAGGTGGACGATTGGACGCCCATCAAACAGTCAACCTATGAGATTGAAACATATTGCGTCGTTAAAACTTGTAGGAAAATAGTAGTATTTCTTCTAGTACAATTTATATGAATCGAAAAACCCAAATCGATAAAATTTGCAAAGTATGCAAATTAAAATTAGCTCGAATCGTGTGTTCAACACACTATCCTTAAAATAGATTCGTCCCCTATTCGACGCCTGTTTCCCAGGATAAGATGAGAAAATCGGATTACCTATTCCTAATGAACCAAAAATTATGCCCAAAAATTATCACCAAAAATTACAAAAGCTTTAGGGGAGAGATGGAAATTTTGTGTTTGATTTGTTGTGTGTTTACAAATGGAAAATAACCCATATTTATAGCAAAATTTTGCCCTTTACTATTCATAAGGTCAAATTGGCCTTTACTATTTAAAAAGTTAAATAAGTAATTTTATTCAACTTGGACTCAAGTTGTTCATCAACTTGTCCAACAATCCCCACATGAAGAAAATTACTAAGATACAAAGATTTAATGATAAATTCCAACAATTGAATCCTGCAGGATAGGTAGGTGTAACCCCTTTGAACCTTCCTCTTGTGAAAGCATATTTACCTTACTAGCCGATCAATAGACACGATGTCCTCGAATCGCTCGCCTTTTGTGTAAACGATGATATACCTCACACAAGATTCTTCCTAACATACTTGAGTTCTCATGTTTATGTTCATTCATGGCCCCGAACATACGCATGGTTCTCGCAAGAGGTTCTAAGAATTGAGCCTCACACAACTCTCTTGAAGCGGCCCCACTTCTCTCTCTCACATAGGTGATTCTCATTTAAGATAGCCCGTACTACCCTTTCGACTTACCGATGCACAAGAATCATTAAAAGCCAAATTTCTTATCCTCTTCTCCACGGCATCACCTTTGTTAAGGAATGGACAAGGGATAACTCCCCCACAGTGATCATAGAGTCTTTTTACAACTAGATTGTCCCTTTGAACCTAGATCTTGGGATCTCCAAATCAACTAGGTTGGGTTTCCATTGTATCAACTCATTTTTCTGAGAGGCTTAAGTCCCATTCCTCTTAATGATTTCACAACTAGCTCCCCGATTCAACCCTTTGGTTAATGGATCCGCTAAATTATCCTTTGACTTCACGTAGCCATAGAGATAACACCGGTTGAGAGTAGTTGTCTAATGGTATCAGTGTCACGACGTATGTGTCTAGACTTACCATTGTACATATTGCTCGTGCCTACTAATAGCGATTGATATTGTCACAATGTATATAAATTGTTGGCACAAAGTTTTAGGCCATTTTGGAATATCTTCTAAGAAATTTCAAGCCATTCAAACTTTCTTCACCACACTTGTCTAGAGCAATAAACTCAGACTCCATAGTAGACCTAGCTATAACTGTCTGCTTAGAAGATTTCCATGATATTGTTGCACCTCCTAAAGTGAATACAAATCCACTTGTAGACTTAGAGTCTTTAATATCAGATATCCAATTAGCATCGCTATATCCTTCAATAACAGCAGGATATCTTGTATAGTGCAGCCCAAAATCACGAGTATATCTTAAATACCTTAGTATTCTCACTATACCTTTCCAGTGGTCATGCCCTGGATTACTCGTGTATCTGCTCAATTTACTCACTGCATAGGCAATGTCTGGTCTTGTACAACTCATTAAGTACATTAAACTTCCTATGACTCGTGAGTATTCAACTTGAGACACAGCCTCACCTCTATTCTTCGATAGATGTTTGCTTGTGTCTATCGGAGTTCTAGCTAATGACGTGTCATCCTTACTAAATTTTTCTAGAATCTTATCCACATAATGTGACTGATCAAGTGTTAGTCCATTTGAAGTTCTAGAAATCTTTATTCCGAGGATTTAATTATTTTATCATATAAATCCATATCTTTCATGTCAAACCTCGAGTTCAACATATCTTTAGTGGATTTAATTATTTTATCATTACTTCCAATGATAAGCATGTCGTCTACATAAAGACATAAAATGACATAGTCATTTCCAGTCTCTTTAACATAGACACATTTATCACATTCATTTATTTTAAATCCACGTTCTTTCATGACATTATCGAATTTTTCATGCCATTGTTTCGGTGCCTGTTTCAAGCCATATAATGACTTGACCAATTTACAAACCTTGTTCTCTTGCCCAGGTGCAGAGAATCCCTCAGGTTGTTCCATGTAAATCTCTTCTTCTAAATCTCCATTTAGAAAAGCAGTTTTTACGTCCATTTGATGTACTTCAAGATTTCGCAACGCAGCAATTGCAAGTACCAATCTAATGGAGGTTATTCTTGTAACTGGAGAATACGTATCAAAGTAATCAAGGCCCTCTTTTTGTCTATAACCTTTAATTACAAGTCTAGCCTTGTACTTATCAATTGTTCCATTTGCCTTCATTTTCTTCTTGAAAATCCATTTATAACCTAGTGGTTTACTTCCTTCAGGAAGATCCACTAGTTCCCATGTATGGTTTTGCAAGATGGAATCAATTTCACTTTTTATGGCCTCTTTCCATAATGGTCCATCAGAAGAATTGATAGCTTCTTTATAGCTTTGAGGTTCACTTTCCAAAGATGTAGGTTAGAAAATCGGACCAAATGATTTTCTATCCTAGCTCGTTTGTTGCGTTGTCTAGGTTCTATCTCTTCTTCTTTATTATTTCCTTGCTCTTGTTCTATTGAATCATGTATCCGTTTAGAAGAGCTTGCTTCTTCTCTCGATCTGCACGAAATACATTTTCAAAGAACGAGACATTTCTTGATTCAATTATTGTGTTCTTGTGTATATCTTCAACTTTAGATTCATGCACAAGAAACCGATGAGCAAAGATCATTATGTGCATATCCAATAAATATGCAAATCAGCAGTTTTGGGACCTACCTTTACCTTCTTTGGTGTAGGTATAGCAACCTTAGCAAGACACCCCCACACTCGTAAATATTTGTAGGATGGCATTCTTCCATGCCATAACTCGTAAGGGCTTTTGTCTAATTTCTTACGGGGTACCTTATTTAAAAGGTAATTAGTCTGTAAAAAAATGCTTCCCCACATGTTCTCGAGGCAAGCGAACTTAATAACATGGCATTCATCATTTCTTTAAGTGTACGGTTTTTCCGTCGCAATGCCATTCTCATGAGGTGAATAAGGTCTTTGTTGTTTCATGTCTAATTCCGTGTTGGGCAATGACCAAAAATGGTGATTCATATTCTCCTCCACGATCACTTCTTAGCACCTTAATTTTCTTGTTGAGTTGATTCTCGACTTCATTTTTATAGAGAATGAATTTTTCTATTGCTTCATCTTTACTTTTAAGAAGATACACATAACAATACTTTGTGTTATCCGTAAGTCAAGCGACTACGATAATCTAGAGGGGGGTTAATTGATTATCTCCATCTTTTCGATTTCGCCCTCTTTTTCGAACCAAATGCTCAAACACAATAATAAAGGAGCGGAATGTAAACAACACACGTCGATTTAAAGAGGTTCAACCCACCTAGGGCCTAATCTCTACCACCCCAAAATATCCGGATGGATTTCAAAAAGAAAAAGATTTTATTAATTTACCACAAATTAATACAACACCAACTTACAACAACACCTTGAAGAGCACCACACTCTTCTTTCAACGCCACCTTTGAGATTACCACAATCTCACTTGAAGATTACCACAATCTCCAACGGCACCTTGTGAAGATTACCACAATCTTCAACCTTGAAGAATACCAAATTCTTCAACACCTCAACAAGAAGATTACCACAATCTTCTTACACCTAACACCTAGATCATCCAAGTGTGTTCTTACCACAAGAACACTCACAAGGATATCTTGTGTTGAATGATTACCCAAATTCAAGATTACAACTCGATAATTGATAATACAATAGAGTGCAAGTGTAATCAAGAAAAGCCTAGACCTCAAGGATGTGAAAGTGAATAGTTGGGCAAATTACAATAAGAAATAAGACAATGTAAGAACAAGTGTATTCTTGAGTGTATCTTGTTGTGTTGTAGTTTTCTCTCATGTTGTTGTGCTTCAAAACTTCCTCTATTTATAGGAGATGATTGATACTTGATAGGCTCCTCTTGGAATCTGATTTCAACAAAAAATTGCAATTAAAATCAAGATTATAGCTGTTAGAAATCAATTCCACAATTTAAGGAAAAGTTGTCTGCACAACAACGTTATAATTTTGCTATCAAACTTAAGAGAGGCCGCGCACTATTAAGTTAAGAAAAGAACGCAAAAAAATCAACGGGAGACCGGTCCGAGGGGTGGTCGATGGTCGCTTCTAGGGCGACCGGTCCGCCCACCATGGTGACCGGTCCCCCCGACTCATTTTGGGAGTTCCGTGAGTTCATTTCGTGCAATGCGTTCCCAGTGTACCCGGTCGCCTCTTTGGTCGACCGCTTCGACCTCCAAAATAAATTGTTGTCCGATTTTTGTCGAAATAAACCTCAAGAAATACTCCGAAAAATTCGTAAAAACATTTTTAACCGATCGAGAGTATTTAGGACAACATTAGAAATATAGTTTTGATGAAATAACACATTAATACAAAAAGTGTTGTCCGATATAAATTCCAATAAATACTCCGAAAAATTCGTAAAAATATTTTAGACCAATCGGGAGTATTAGGACAGCATTTAGAAACTAAGTTTCCATGTAAAAACCCATTGACATAAAATCATTAAATGTGTTGTCCAATTTTATCAAAACAAAACTTGAAGAAATACTCCGGAGAATATTAAAACCATTTTAAATCATTTAGGAGTATTTGGACAACCTTTAAAAACATTGTTTTGGTGTAAAAACAAAATCATCAAAATCATGATAAAACCATTTATCAAACATTATCATCAATAAAAGTAATGAAGTACTTGTTGCCACCACGTGTTTGTGTCGATTTTAAATCACATACATCAGTGTGAATTAAATCAAGTGGTTCATTATTTCTTTCAATATTTTTAAATGATATCCTTGTTAACTTTGCCTCAACACAAGTTTCACACTTGTGCTTGGAATCAATATGGAATGTTGGTATATAATTCAAGTTAATTAATCTACGTAAAGTATCATAATTAACATGTCCTAGTCTACCATGCCACAAATTGGAAGACTCAAGCAAGTAAACAAAAGCATTCTCCATTTTATTGCCTTTTGGTTTCACAACCATTACACCGAGCTTAAAAGCCCATCGATTACATACCCTTTTCCTACAAACATTCCATTTTTTAGTAAAGTTACAACATTAGACTCAAATACAACATGAAAACCCAAACGAAGCAATTAAAAGTGATCCAGACACCAAGTTTTTCCGGATATCCGACATATAACACATTCGTGAGAGTCGGCTCCTTTCCTGACGTCATTTTTAGAACCACGTTCCTTGACCTTTGATGTCCGGGCGGCGAGAATTTCCCCATATAGCTTCTCGCCATTCTCAACAACCTCAAAGGTATCAACATCTCCTTATTGGAGCACACATGCCTGGTAGCGCCGATCAATCCACCACCGGTTAGGGTTTGAACCCACCAAATTCACCTCCAAATCACAAAGAACAAGATTCAAATCGGACACCTCCTTAGAAATGTCATCAATCATGTTAGCCTCCCGATTCTTCTTTGGTTTCTTTCAATCGACGCTTTGTGACCCTTGCCGCCACAATTGAAGCATTTTCCTTGAACTTCTTCTTGAAATGCCTCCTTTGGGTCCCAACTTAACCCCTTTTCCCACCGCCCCATTTGTTCTTGCCTTTGGAACTTTGCCCATGTTCGAGAACATTGGCTTTAGCCACTTCAGATTGAACCACTTCTTCCTCGAACTTTTGTTGTCTTCTTCAATGCGAAGTCTAACAACAAGTTCTTCGACGTTCATTTCCTTTCGCTTATGTTTCAAATAGTTCTTGAAGTCTCTCCAAGTCGGTGGCAATTTCTCAATGATTGCGGCCACTTGAAAGTCTCACTAAGAACCATTCTCTCGGCATGAATATCATGTATGATCACTGAAGCTCTTGTACTTGATCGATGACCGTTTTTGAGTCCACCATTTTATAATCCAAGAAGCGGCCTACGATGAATTTTTTTCGCACCCGCATCCTCGCCTTATACTTATGGTCCAAAGACTCCCCAGCCTTTTGCGCTTTTCTTAGAGTTATACACATTGTAAAGCGAATCAAAGGCCATTCATGACATAATTTCTACACAAGAAATCAAGATGATTCCAAGCATCTAAAGCGTTAACCGCTTGTGCATCGATCTCTCATCCTCACTAAGCCGTGGAGGATTTTCGATCAAGAACCTCGCCAAGTTCAAGGTGGTCAAGTAGAAGAGCATCTTCTCGCCACCGCTTAAAGTTCAAACCGTTAAACTTTTCCGGTTTTTCGCCATGATTAACCGGCACATTAAGCGTGGAGTTGTGTTGGGAAATTTATTGTTTAGATTTTGATGAATGCCATGTAAAACTTAGAATAGGAAGTTGGCACCCCATTCTTGTTGTAAAATGCATTGTAATAAATAGAAATTTAGGGCTCAAGCCGTTAAGTCTGCTATGCCCAAACATGCAAGAAAACAACTGGAGACTAGAAGGAAGACTACGCCTGCAAGACACCGAGTATGGCAAAGAAGAGAAGACGGGAACTCTATCAAGGAGCAAATGAGATGCGGTGAGTGGAGTATCGGTCAAGTCAACTCAAGAAAAGCCAAGTCTCAAGTTGAAGTGACAAGAGTCATCCAATGAATGGAAGTGACTCTAAGTCACCTGGGGAAAGCAAGGAAATGCGGTCAAGTCGAGATAATCTGAAAAGATCCGTTGCACGTAAATCAAGAGAATTACCTAAACAAGTAATATCTCCATACTACCTTTCTCGAAGTGCTCAGTCCCGGAAGCGTGCAAAAGGAATTAACCAATGGGAAGCACTACACCGTGTCACAACTCTAAAAAGTCGGAGAACAATTTATACGAGGAAGTGGCAATTCCAAGGATCGCAACAAGACAAGCCAACGATCGCAAGTGACTTTCAAAAATAAGCATATCTCTTCAACGGGCAAATTTTTGAAAGATCACTATAAAAGGCGAAAATGATTTTGAGAAGGAGGATGGACCCGGAACCAAAAACGTTCAAGCAATTATTAGAACTGAAACCTGAAATATTCTCAATCCTCAAGCCTACACTACGAAGAACATCAATCCAACACTCACCGTGAAGGAAAGATAACTTCAATCAGTTGAAGAGGAAAATACTTGAAAAATCAAAGGGGTCTACATTCCACGAAGGATTGTAGGAAGGTTCAAGGTCGAACCAAGTCTTAAGCTTTTGGAGGCTTCGTGATCAAATCCAAAGAGCTTGAGCAAGTGGTCACAGTAGTAAGGCAATGCCTGTGAAGAAGCCGAGTCGCATTTGAAGCCACCGGTGAGTGATCAAGGCGTCTCGACGAGTCCCAAAGGATCAAGTCACTGTGTGATCAAGACTTGTATCTGGATCTGTTACCACTTTGTATCTTGATCAATACCTAGTGGATTCCTCCAGAATTGGAGAAGAGAGGAGTAGAAGAATTACCCCATCTTCGAACCTCTATAAAAATTTCATTATGTCATTTACATTTCAAAGACTTTAATTCCTCGCATCTTAATTGTTTAAATCTGGCGATAAATTTGCTATCCACTTGATAATTTCTAAGTACTAAACCAAGCACTAAATCCTTGTTTAACCAAACTTAAGGGTGTTAAGTCTTCCAAAAAAACAAACCACGATTGAGTTAATTTAGACCCAACAAATGAGTTATTCCATCAACAAATCGAGTCGTTGAGAGACTAACTCTACTGATTAACTAAATTGGTCATCCACCTGGACACAAATGTGTAAGATCAACTCAATTTTTAAAAGGACTAAATCGAAAATTTGGTAAGGTTTATTCAACTCCCCCTTCTAAACCTTCCACTTACACCCCTTGGGACCTACAAGTGGTATCGGAGCGGTTGGTTCATTGAACCCTCCGCCCGTTCTTCTTAACTAGATCTCCAAACTTTTCAAAGTCCGCTTTAGTACTTAATCTTTCAAAACTCTTTTTATCATTAAAAGTTATTATCATGGAAGCAAATTTGACACGCATCCCTATGTTCACTATTGAAGAATTTGATGATTGGAAAATTCGTATGCGAGGCTCATCTATCGAAGATTACATGATGAGATGTGGATAGTGATAGAGGATGGGCCACCGCAAATCTTAAAGGTGAACACACTAAAGAAGAGCGCGGTGAAGGAGAAGAGGATGTTGCTCCCGGACCGGTCATGGTTGAAAAACCAAGAACCGAATGGACAAATGATGACAAAAAAAAAGATACAACCTGGACAATGTAGCCAAGGACATCCTTTACAAAACCTTGGACAAAGCCATGTTCAATAAAGTCAAATCATGCAAAACGGCTAAAGAAATCGGACAAGCTAACATTGATTTGTGAAGGCTCGGAGCAAATCAAAGAAAAAAATTATCGTGGTTGTACGAAATTTGAGAACTTCAAAATGATCTCGGAGAAAACCTGGATCAACTGGATGCTCGATTCATAGAAATCACCAATGAGTTATCCGCACTTGGAAAGGAATATACACGAAGGAAATGTGTATGAAAATCCTAAAAAGTCTTCCAAATGAATGGGAAATGAAGGTCATGGCACTAAGACATTCCATGGACCTATCAAAGACATCCAACCATGAACTATTCTCGGACCTCAAAGCCTACGAGTTTGAGCCGAGAAGAAAAGACCAGGAAGAGACAAACGTACTCAAAACAATTTGCTCTAATTGTTAAAGATGGGAAGAGAGCGAGGTCAAAGAAGTCATTGATCCGGAAAAATAGCTCGATGGTTAAAGGTTCAACAAGTTCTTCAATAAGAACTACAAGAGAGGAAAGGGCGAATCTTCCGAAGACACTTTCGGCTCCTCCAAACCAAGGGAAGATAGACCAACCAAGAGAACATCATCAAAAAGTTGAATATCAAAGGGGCGACAATCCAAGAATGGAAAGAGAGCGTCAAAAGGCTGAATATCTATCTTTGAACTGTAGACAACCAGTCACTATGCCATTGATCGCTCATATCCTCGTAGTTAACAAATACAGAATGAAGAAGAAAGAAAGGTCTTGAGAGAAAGAAGACAAGAAAAGAAAAAGGCAATGATGGCTGCAGAGATCGCTAAAACAAATGGAGTCAAGAGAGACAGATTGATTGAGAGAAGCTGAAGCGACTACTCAAGTGACTCAAGAAGAAGAAGCCCGATCCGCTTAATGGCCAAGGAACAAGATCAACCTTACCAAGAAGATGAGGTACACTCCAACTCATCAAACTCGGACTCTAGTGATAGTGATCGTGACACACATACTTCATCACCCACTCGATCTTTATGATTCATTAGGCAAAATGATGAAAGATTTTGAACACATTAAATCCTCACACACACTACTAAATGAGGAAAACACCTACTCAAAAGCCAAACCTCACAAACCGACTAAGGAGTCTGGGTAATCTAAGTCAAATAGTGAGAAATGAAAGTTTAAAAGTTTGAAAATGCTAAGTTAATAAAGCAAAATAGTTGTCATAGAAAAGAGGGAGAATGGCTTCAAAAATGTTATCGCCTCATTCACTAAGGCATCTAAATCATTAGATGATCTTATTATGAGTCAAAGGGAATGTGGAGACAAGACAGCTTAGGATTTAACTCCTCCGTGATATGTCAAACTTCAAGAGTAATTTTGGAAAAAGGATCTTCAAGCAATGAAGAGTCTAAAAATCCAAAACTCTAAATGTTGCACACACATTCACTCCAAAGCACAATTACAAGCAAACCGGCCTTGGTTATAAAGGAAAAGGAAAACGGCCGGAGTTGAGTGCGGCTGAAGACAAAATGAGAAGAGATTCAATGAGTTCCTCAAAGAAACTCCAAACAGAAAATACTCAGTAAAGAAGAAGCGAGCTACCAAAACCCCGAAAATCCATAAAAGAAATACATATGATGGGAATGGTAGAAAATATCCAAGCCAATCTGATTGGAATAATGTAAACTATCGGATAGACTTATGGAATATAAGCCCAAATGGCAAAGGCCTAGAACTCAAAGAAAGGCCATTCCAAAAGTATAAGAGCTTTCATCAAAGACACATATGCACCTAGGCACTACACTCGAGACACCACAATTACCCAAAGAAGGCGATTGCTAAAACTTATACACATGCATACGACAAAAGAGACAAACAGTATGAACCTAGAATCCCCAAGCAATTTGCCAGATTAATTATGATTATGGCACTCGATAGATGGCAACCCCTTAGAGTCAAATCATTTGGCTATAAGTCGGTTGGATCATCTTACAATTCTAACCCCTCGGGACCCGCACAAGTATGGGTACCTAAAACTTAATTTCCTTGATTGCGTTCAAGGAATGAAAGTGTGAAAGGAACCTGGTACATGGATAGTGGCTGTTCGGACATATGACAGAAATAAGAAAAATTTGTCAAAATTCAAGGAAGTTAAAGGAGCAAAAGTAATATTTGGAGGAAATGAAGCTCCGGGTGAAATAAGAGGCATTGGATCCGTCAGAGGAATGGATTAGAAATCACGGATGTTGCATATGTCGAAGGACTCAACTTCAACTTGCTAAGCATAAGTCAACTCGTGACAAGGGCTATAATGTTGGATTCAACATGGGTGTATGCCAAATCAAGGATACTAAATCGAATGAAGTTGTGTTGCAAGGATGCGGACAAAAAGAACATGTATGTAGTAGATTGGTCAACCGCTACACACAAAGACTGTCTATTAGCAAAGAGCACAATCGAATCAAGTTGGTGTGGCACAAAAAGTTGAGTCACCCGAATTTCAAAACGATTAACAAGCTTGCTGTAAGTAGTCTTGTGGAAGGACTTCCGATTCAAGATACAAGAAGGAGAGTATATGTGATGCATGTCGGAAGGAAAACAAATCAAATCTTCATTCAAAGAAAAGACATGTTCATCTTCAACAAGAATATTGCATCACTGCTACATATGGATCTATTTGGCCCATGGAACCAGCCAACATAATCGGAAAGAAATACACCTTGGTGGTAGTAGATGACTACTCAAGATATACATGGACAATATTCATGTGTAAGAAGAAAGAAACTCTACGAAAACTACCACAAATGATGAAGAGGATTCAAAACGAGAAGAGCCAAACCATTATCAAAATAAGATCGATGCAGGAACCGAGTTTGTCAATGGGATAATAACTCGGATTGTATAGAAAATGGTATTGGTCATGAACTATCGCCAAAGGACTCCTCGTGAGAATGGAGTTGCGAGAAAGAAGAAATGAACTCTCAAAGAAGCGGCAAAGACCATGCTAGGCAAGGGGGTTACCAAAAAGATTTTGGGTGAAGTAATCAACACGACTTGCTACACTCAAAACAGATGTATGATAAACGTATAGGCCGACAAAGACTCCCTATGAGATTTGGATGGAAGAAAACCAAATGTTGCATATTTGAGAATATTTGGATGTAAATGCTTCATCCACAACAATGGCAAAGACAATCTAAAGGCTTTCGATGCTAAAGCCGATGAAGGTATCTTCGGGGATACTCAAATGGTGCAAAGCCTACTGAAGTACTCAACAAAAGGACTATGGTTGCGTAAGAATCCATTCATGTGGTATTCGATGAGCCAAATGTAAATGGAGAAGACATTGAAGAGTCACCGATAAGTCAATCATCCAACTATACTGAAGAGTCCCTATCTTTGGTCAAGCCGAATTATAAACTCGAAGATGAGATAGCTGAATCTCAAAAACAATTTGAAAATTTGCGGCTAAGTGATTACGAGAGAGTCAACACAAAAACACAACCGCAAGACGATCAATCCAGCTAACTTACTCCAACCTTGATGTAAGATGGCCGAGAGACCATCCACCGAACTTGTCATTGGAGATATAAGAGAAGGTGTCAAAACAAGATCCGAACTCAACAAGAAGCCATGTTCACATGCTTTATCTCGCAAATAGAGCCCAAAGATGTGTTACAAGCACTAGACGACACACACATTGGATTCAAGCTATGGAAGAAGAGTCAATCGAGTTTGAAAGAAATAAAGTATGGGAATTAGTTCAAAGACCCACACATCAAAATGTTATTGGTACTAAGTGGGTGTTCGTAAACAAGATGAATGAGGAAGGTTACGTGGTAAGAAACAAGGCAAGACTAGTAGCCAAAGGATATTGCCAAGAAGAAGGAATAGATTTTGATGAAACATTTGCTCTCGTAGCAAGATTGGAAGCTATAAGGATGTTTCTTGCCTATGCAGCTCACAAGAATTTCATTGTATATCGGATGGATGTAAAAAGTGCATTCCTAAATGGTTTATTGGAAGAAGAAGTGTATGTTGAACAACCTCCGTGGATTTGAGCGAGAAGACTCTTGGAGATAAGGTATACAAACTCAAGAAAGCCTTGTATGGATTGAAACAAGCACCCGAGCATGGTATGATACTTTGTCACAATTCCTAACGAAAATGGATTCACAAAAGGAAAAGTAGATAGAACACTTTTCAAATTCAAGACAAAAAGAGTATCTTTGCTTGTTCAAATATATGTGGATGACATCATTTTTGGATCCACAAACAAAGAATCGTGTGAAAAATTTTCAAACCTCATGCAAGTAAATTTGAAATGAGCATGATGGGAGAGCTAACATTCTTCCTTGGACTCCAAGTGAAACAACCGAAGGATGGAACCTTCATAAGTCAAACAAAATACACCGGAGACTTAATGAAGAAATTTGGTATGGAGGGAAGTCTTCCGTGAAAATACCAATGAATACATCGTCGAAAATGGACATGGATGCAGATGGCAAGCCTGTAGATCAAACAAGATACGAGAGCACCGATTGGATCATTGCTCTATCTTACAAAGAAGCGAGCCGACATCACCTTTCTTTGTAGGTGTATGTGCAAGATTTCAATCGCTCCAAAAGAGAGCCATATGACAAAGTAAGAGAATATTGAGATACTTGAAAGGAAGCCAAGAAGTTGGCTTATGGTATCCAAAGGAAGGTGGATTCAAGCTAATTGGCTATTCGGACTGACTATCTTTGGATGCGAGTTGACAAAGAAGACCTCGTGCACATGTCAAATGCTAGAAACAGCCGATTTCCCGGTTTAGCAAGAAGCAAAATTCAATAGCCACCTCTACAACAAGCGAATAATACATATAAGCTGGGCAAATTGCCCAAAGTCCTATGGATGAGACAAAGACTAAGAGACTATGAAGTTGAGGAAAAAGAAATTCCAATCATGTGTGATAACACAAGTGCAATTGCAATCACTCAAAATCTGTGTTGCACTCAAGAACAAAGCATATCGATGTCGATATCACTTCATAAGAGATCATGTTGAAAAGAAGGATATCATCTTGGAATATATCTCAACTAATAAACAATTGGCTGACATCTTCACAAAACCATTATGTGAGTCAAGATTTGAAGAACTCAAACATGAGTTAGGGTTAATTGGTGAGTTGACACTCGGAAGAATCAAAGAAAAGAAATGGAACACTAAAAAGGAAAAAGAGTGAACTCACAAATCAACTAAGTAAATCACCAGTATTGGAAAGACAATTTATACCAAGAAGTCATTTGTTAGAGTCACTAAGAGAATCGTGAGAAGAGTTAAATCGGCTAAGGGACAAGCCGAGTCACTTATGAGCAAAGTGACAAAAACGCAATCGTTTTGCTAAGCGGGAATGTTTTTAAGAATGACGTCAAAGATAATGATGATGTGTACGGACATAAAGCTTCACACCAAGCTTATGATTGGATATAAATCTGTCACCGCATTAAATACGAGACATTAAATGCTAAATAGGCGTGCAAAATCTAAACCGTTGATTTCGATCACATTTCAAAACCACCCGCACGCCCTTTCATAAACCATACTTAAACCATTTTCGTCCGTTTCTCTCACACACTACCAAAACTGTTCATTTCTCTCTCTCGAAAGGCAAAAATCTTCTCAAAACCCTATCTATCTTCAAATCAATCTCTAAGTTTTCTTCGATAAAATCCTGAAAAATGGCACCAACCTATGATTTTGTCAAGTTAGGAAAGCAAATCCACACCGAGTCTCTTTGTGGATTTCGACGGCAAGATGGTGAAATAGGGGTCCGATGACACCCTAGTGAAGAAAATCGCCGAGAAATTGGAAACGCCTGGGTTGAAATCGTTTTACGATCTTTGAATATCCGATGACCTATGTGGAGGAGGTCGCACGCTTCTACGTGAATGCCGAGATTCACGATGAAGGGATAAAGTCATCTGCTTCACGGAAAGCGACTCACCATCTCTCGCCAAGGATTTGGTGAACACTTGCTCACTACCAACGGTAGGAGCATCGAAATTAGCGAAGCCGATGTAAACCTTCGTCACGCCGCTTGGAAGGAAATAGCCAAGCCCGACTATACCGATAAAATAATTTACACAATAAACAAGAGATCGCTGAAGGAGGATTATCACAAGTCGTTGGACATAGTTGCCAAATGCATTGACATCAAATTTGGCGACTTTGACCAATCAAAAGCAAAGTTGATCATGATGGCGCGATCATTGAAGAAAGAAAAATAAACCGGGATGAGTTTGTCTACAAAGGACTATGCCGAATGTAGGGAACAAATCCTTCAAGGAAGATGGCACATTTGGAGGATCCCTAGGATATGGCCTGTGATTGGCCGGATGATGGAGGTGAAAGGAGTCCCTCTAAGACATGGAAAGGCGTTCCATGTTAACAAGAGGATGTTCGAGATCAAACCTCTCTGCACGAAGAGAGAGCCTACGCCAAGAGAGCGACACGAGTGAGGGGGAATCACCACCACAAGATACGATTGTTTCCTCTCCACCAAAGAAGAAAGCGCCCCTGCAAATGCTAAGAAGACTGCTCTATGCAAAGAAAGAAAGTCAAAATCGCTCTCCCCGCCCGCAGCAGTCACCCGCCCGCAGCCGTGTCTCTCCCCCTTCAAAGAAGAGCCGGTCGAGAAGGACTCTCAAATACCTTCTCCGATCGTCAAAAAGAGGAGAACGATAAGCCAAGACGGCTCCTCGGAAAAACACTAAAGGCCCCGCCGCCCAAGACTCGAAGAAACGTCTCAACCGAAATCCCTCTCGGTACAAACTAGGAGATGAAGAAGAATCATCAAGCACTCCGAGCTTGAGAAACCGGGCCGAGTCCACCACTCACCGAGCAGACATCTGAGACTCATTGAGAAGTAGAGTCCCCAAATGTAATTGATGAAACAGCTTAAGTCTCGCCGGGCGATCAACAGAGGCAACTCAAGAAATAGCCGTAGTCCGCGCAGCCGAGAGACACAAGAAGAAGCTAATAGAGCCGATGATGATGTGATGATCCTATCCCCACTTTACCCGGACATCCAAAATCGTCTGCATGAGAGTGGAGGAAGTGGAAATTGAGTTGATCAAGGAACAGTTCCAACGGCCCAATTTATAGAAGAAGAAGAGGAATCGTTAAACTTCCTCGCCTAACCACCGTGATCCCAAAGATCGGATGAAGATAATCGCACGATATCCCGCAGATCCTCAAGGACAAGGAGAAGGAAAGACAAGCGAGGAGGAAGGAGGCACGTGAGAAGGCCAAAGATCTACCCTATCTCCACACTACGTAACACACACATCCTCTCCTTGATGTCTTATCGGGACAGTGATGAGGATCCTGACTCTTTCTGCCCCGCGGAAGAGTTGCAAATGCAACAAGCATTGCACGAATCCGAGAATCCTTCACGAGCAAAGATTGATGGAGGGACCAGGAGAGTCCTCCGAACACACCGAAAATTGATCCAATGGGAGTGGTTTAGCAAATCGCCATTTGTTGTTCTTTGCCACCACTTCCCACTCACTCGGAAGAAGGCAATAAGGAACTCGCGATGAAACCGGGATAGTGGGGACCCCGGTCGAGCCAATCCCTATTGAAAGTGTCTTACCACCCGCCCCAACTACAAACACTCAATAGAAACAATGAGTCCGGAGACGAGTGTCCCCATTCCAAGTCACTCACCGGTGGTGCGCACCGGGGGAAATCTCCTCCACCGCAGCAAGGTCGGAGAATGCTGCATATGACTCAACAACGAATCCGGGAGGCGAAGTGGAGGAAGTACAAACACTAAACGAACAACAAGTTGTCATCAACGAAGCTCGGCAGCTTGAGATCGTTTGGTGAGTGCCAATCGCTTCCGAAGGCTAATGACGCTGCGATGCAGTCGAGGCACGAGGAAGGAACAACCCGGAGTTAACACTGGGCGATGAAAGTGCAATCCATGGGGTTGAGACTCCAATGGATGCCACTACGAAAGACCCTAAGACAGTGACACAATGTCGAAAGGGAGGTCCAAGGCCTCACCGCAACTGAGACTGTAGGAGGTAATGAAGGCCCAGGAGGGTTGAGACTTCCCGGGTAAAGAAGTCAAGTAGAGAACATCCCTCCCGCTATCATTGACCCATCCGAAAAGGAGATAAGCGCGCTTCATGATTCCCGGATAATCCTGATGTAACCTTTCCGGGATCAAAAGGCGACGGGGTTAAGAAGAGTCATCCCCCGTGACAACTCCAAAAGACTCACCTGCGGATGTTCCAAGCACGAGCAAGTCTCGATCCCAAGACTACTCGTCAAACCTTTAATTTTGATGATGATCCACCAATGGAAATCTCATCATCGTCCGATGACGCTTCGATAAGGCCGAGACCAGATCCCACTCATTGGAGAAACCAATGAGACCAACGAAGCTGTTGAGACACCGAAAGGCTCAAGCAAAGCGGGTCCACTTCACAACAGACCCCAGTGAAACAGAGTCCATCGCGCAGCTCCCCAAGCTGCAGCAGTTCGACTCAAAAGGAACTTCACGCGCCCCCTCATCATTGAACAAATCCCTATCGGGCCGTGATGATTCCTTTGTAGAATCATTTCCTTTCTCCTTAGAGGTACCCGACCTCCATGAAGAGTCGAGAGAACGAGCCGGCACGCTTCCATGACCAGCTCCTGTCATTTCGTCAGTACCATTGTTCTAGCCGATTATGACTTTGACGCCGCATGGCCATCACCGCAACGGAAGAATCACCGAATTCGCGCGAAGTGTTCAAGGCATTATTTGCTGAGATTGAACGGATGGAGAGGCATCGTGCCTCTATGGACATGCGATCGACAACGAGATGCCAATCTTACTGGCGATTTAAGAGGCATAACAATCGATCGGGGAATGGTGGCAACAAGAAAGAAACAATGCGTGTGGAACAAGTTAGATACTTCAGGACATTGTTCAACAAGTCGTATGGAGAGTGAGAATGCCGATGCAAAACGAAGTTGAGAGAACACATTGAGCACATGCATGAAGCTCACACTTTGCCGAGATAAAGCTGCTGCGTGAGCAAAATAAGAGTGATCTACAAATTTGGAAGAAAACATGGATAGAAAATTCAGCCTTCTCATGGCTGAGATGAAGCTAATTTCAGCAGAGTCCAACGCTACTCGATCCGAATTTCGTGTTGCATACTCCGCAGCCAGACTCGAGACGAAACTCGACTATCGCCAGAGCTCGATTTCCTACTTGCCAAGATGTTTCGGCGTTCCTCTCTCCTTTGATGATGCCAAAAAGGGGAAGAGGAATACCTTAAAGCACGAAGAGATCTAAAGCCGAAAAAAGAGGATGCACATGGGAAAGACAAAATGCAGTGAGGAGCGCTAAAACAAAAGAAAGGAAAATCTGTTGAGGCGGAAGGATCGAAAGATGAGACCTTGATGATTGCACAAACCCCCAACAAGGTCTTGTCACAACGATATTATCGGCAGAAAACTCCCGTGATGACTCGCCACTCCAACACTCTGCTATATCTATGGTCGAAAAGAGAAAGACTATTGAAGCGAGGATGGAGGAAGTGGAAGGAAGAATGGATGCCCGAATTATGAACATCTTGAAACAACATGGAGGCATTCCAAAGAGACAGAGACACTTATGCCATCTCGGATGTCGGGACAGAGCCACGATCGAGTTGATGAATTTAAAACGCCGCATCCGAAGGATACTTTACAAATATGTCTATGGCTCAAGCTTGGGACTTGTATCTTGGGAAAAGGGTCTCACGTTATGTGAAGAAGGCGACAAAGCGTGCCAGACTACCCGGTCCTCTGCTGGTCACTCCGCCGTCACTCACTGGAAGAAGACCCTAGTACAATACACGCCCGAGGTAGAGGAAGAAGCGGTGGTGGAGGAAGAGGTTTCGGACCTGGGCCTCTCGCCCAAAACATTGAATACGTAGATCCGTGCAAGAAAGGAGGGATCTACTTTGGGCTGGTCTTGACCAAATAGCAAATTTGCAAGTGGCTAAAAGTAATCTTGAGTATGCGAAAAGAATAGAAGAAAAAACAAGAGACAAACTCAGCTATGGGAGGAAAGACAAGAGAGATTAAGAAGAGATGAAGAAGCATCGGGAAGGCATATGAAAAGAAGAAGAAGAAAGCGGTGACGATGAGAAAAAAAGAGAAGAAGAGCGAGAAGATCTTGAACAAGATGAAAGAAGGAGACAAATGAAGGAGATGAAGTGTTGTTGTCCACCCTTTCATGTATTTTATGATGTAAATACATACTATGTAAGTCTTCGCAATAAAGCTATAAATTCTTAATTTTTTGTGTAGACAAATGTTTGCTCGATACACCTTGTAAATTGTGTAAAAGAACAAGAATGTTATGATCAATAAAAGGATTGATTCTACGCATACATTCTATGTGAATACACTATCTCAGTATGTATCTTTGCTATTTACATTTTTGTATGGTTTAAGTTTTGGCATCATCAAAAGGGGGAAATTGTTGGGAAATTTATTGTTTAGATTTTGATGAATGCCATGTAAAACTTAGAATAGGAAGTTGGCACCCCATTCTTGTTGTAAAATGCATTGTAATAAATAGGGCTGGTCAAGCCGAGTTAAGTCGGCTATGCCCAAACATGCAAGAAAACAACTGGAGACTAGAAGGAAGACTCATTGCAAGACAAATGAGTATGGCAAAGAAGAGAAGACGGAACTCTATCAAGGAGCGGTGAGATGCGGTGAGTGGAGTATCGATCAAGTCAACTCAAGAAAAGCCAAGTCTCAAGTTGAAGTGACGGAAGAGTCATCCATGAATGGAAGGCGACTCTAAGTCACCTGGGAAAGCAAGGAAATGCGGTCAAGTCGAGATAATCAAAAAGATCCGTTGCCGTAAATCAAGAGAATTACCTAAACAAGTAATATCTCCATACTACCTTTCTCGAAGTGCTCGACCCGAAGCGTGCAAAAGGAATTAACCAATGGGAAGCACTACACCGTGTCGAACTCTAAAAAGGCTGGAGAACAATTTATACGAGGAAGTGGCAATTCCAAGGATCGCAACAAGACAAGCCAACGACTGCAAATGACTTTCAAAAATAAGCTATCTCTTCAACGGGCAAATTTTTGAAAGATCACTATAAAAGGCCGAGAAATGATTTTGAGAAGGAGGATGGACTGTACCAAAAAACGTTCAAGCAATTATTAGAACTGAAACCTGAAATATTCTCAATCCTCAAGCCTACACTACGAAGAACATCAATCCAACACTCACCGTGAAGGAAAGATAACTTCAATCGGTTGAAGAGGAAAATACTTGAAAAATCAAGGGGTCTACATTCCACGAAGGATTGTAGGAAGGTTCAAGTCGAACCAAGTCTTAAGCTTTTGGAGGGCTTCGTGATCAAATCCAAAGAGCTTGAGCAAGTGGGTCAGAGTAGCAAAGGCAACTGTGAAGAAGGCCGAGTCGTCGAGAAGCCGGTGAGTGATCAAGGCGTCTCGGATCGAGTCCCAAAGGATCAAGTCACCAGTGATCAA
This sequence comes from Rehmannia glutinosa, assembly GCA_016081115.2. NCBI lineage: Eukaryota > Viridiplantae > Streptophyta > Magnoliopsida > Lamiales > Orobanchaceae > Rehmannia > Rehmannia glutinosa. The sequence continues at coordinate 66,428 of JABTTQ020001481.1, read as the reverse complement.
GACTTGTATCCTGGGACATTACCACTTTGTATACGATCAATACCTAGTGGATTCCTCCGGGAATTGGAGAAGAGAGGAGTAGAAGAATTACCCCATCTTCGAACCTCTATAAAAATTTCATTGTGTCATTTACATTTCAAAGACTTTAATTCCTGCATCTTAATTGTTTAAATCTGTGATAAATTTGCTATCCACTTGATAATTTCTAAGTACTAAACCAAGCACTAAATCCTTGTTTAACCAAATTTAAGGGTGTTAAGTCTTCCTCGAAAACAAACCACGATTGAGTTAATTTAGACCCAACACCGAGTTATTCCATCAACGGCTCGATTGAGTCTCCATTGAGAGACTAACCTCTTGATTAACTAAATTGGTTCCACCTAGACACACTGCAAGTGTAGTATCAACTCAATTTTTAAAAGGACTAAATCGAAAATTTGGTAAGGTTTATTCAACCCCCTTCTAAACCTTACACTTACACCCCTTGGGACCTACAAGTTGGCTACTACCCGAGGCACAATGGGATAACAACCGGATTCGCACAACGGTTAGACCCACCACCGCTTGATTCGAGATGTCATTTCTAAAACAAATAAAACAAGAAGTTTAGCACTTCTATCAATCAATCGAGCAAAACGATAAGAATAAATTTATTAAAATTGTTCAAGTTTTTATTATAAGGTCTTTGCAATTTTCTTGTACTCTAATTTGCACATGTATTAATCTATTAGTCCAAAGATTGGTCCAATCGGTCAAACAGTCAAAGTATAGTCCAATCAGTCCAAAGATTAGTCCAATCACTCCAAACAGTCCAAAATATAGTCCAATCCGTCCAAAGATTAGTCCAAAATACAGTCCAATCAATTCAAATTGCAATTTTCCTTTCAATCCGAATTTACAAAGGATATCTATCTTTTTAGTCCAAAATCATTTGAATCAACTAAATGTAATTCACTATAAAATTCTTTGAATGAAACATATATAATCCAATTTCGATTTTAGTTGCTCACCGTGCAAAGCATTTGATGTTAATAGTCAATCAAAGATAAAATAATACCAACTAGATTTGACACCAATAGTACAAAACGACACTAAACAACTAATCACATATGCATTAGTATAAAGGCATTCTACCTTTAACAAGCCAAGTTGTTTAACAAAATATTTAACAGATTAGCATACCTAACTAATCTGGAAGCATGAAATTTTGAATTCAAATAGTTGGAAAAATATTAACTGAACAATAACAAGTTTTGAGTTCCAACTATTATTGTTGATTACAACAGAACCATATTATTAAGCTAATCCTTAATCAATATAAAGTGTACCAATTTTTTTTTTTTAAAAATAATCTGTTTTAAGCTTGTAGGAAAATAGTAGTATTTCTTCTAGTACAATTTATATGAATCGAAAAACCCAAATCGATAAAATTTGCAAAGTATGCAAATTAAAATTAGCTCGAATCGTGTGTTCAACACACTATCCTTAAAATAGATTCGTCCCCTATTCTGGACGTCTGTTTCCCAGGATAAGATGAGAAAACCGGATTACCTATTCCGGCGAACTGAAAAATTATACCCGAAAATTATCACCAAAAATTACAAAAGCTTTAGGGGAGAGATGGAAATTTTGTGTTTGATTTGTTGTGTGTTTACAAATGGAAAATAACCCATATTTATAGGCAAAATTTTGCCCTTTACTATTCATAAGGTCAAATTGGCCTTTACTATTTAAAAAGTTAAATAAGTAATTTTATTCAACTTGGACTCAAGTTGTTCATCAACTTGTCCAACAAAACTCAATTGGAGTTGAGAGATTGTTTCGAATGCTCGTTCGTCTTTCGTTCCTTTGCTTTATTTTTGTTTTCATTCTTTTTTTCTTCAATAATGTCTTTTACTTCCACTTTTCTTCGTGCTTTTTTACTCCATGTTATCCTAATTTTTCGGTTTTGTTTAAGATATTGTTATGGATTACACCGATGTGTTCACGATGCATGAGTTTTTCTCATCTCGAGAGAAATTATTTGATTGGGTGCGTGAAAGAGGGAACGAACATGGCATGGTGATAGTAATTAGTAGGACGATAGTGGTTTGGGCAAAAACGGCCTTGCTTGTACTTGTGAACGTAGTGGACAATACCGTAAATTTATTTTAAACTTTATCTTGACACGTATTGGAATTCTTCATTGTATTGATGTTAGACTATGTAGTTTGATCATTTTCAACTTATGAATTGGCTAGGTGATACTACTTATCTCCATAACATTGTTTAGCTAAGTAATTTAAGATATACGGAAAAAGATAAATCGATGAATAGTGGCTTTGTAACTCCTGGTTTACTTCTTGTTTGTCCAATACATTCTAATTTATCAACTAGTTAACTAAAACACATACATATGTACCTTTTTAGTTTACAGTTAAACTTCTATAAATTAATAACATTTGGGACTGTAGATATTTATTAACTTAGCGAGATATTAAATTAGCGAATTATTAATTTTGCTTGTTGTTCCTAAGTCGGGACCGACCAAAAGTGTTATTTAAACGAGGTTATTAATTAATCAAATATTAAATTATCGAGGTTATACTTTGTATATGGCTTTGTAATTTTATGTTTTACATTTGTTCTTTGATTAACGGAATTGTGATTCAAATTTCAAATATTATCCATGTCACTTATTGTTCACACTTATTTTCGGAAGCAAATTCTTACAAATAAGAATCTCTTCAATATGAGAAAAACAAAGCAACACTTTCTTATTAATAATCTTCAACTCTTTCATATTTCAATTTTTCGTTGCTCCTTCGAGTTAAAATGCTTTGAGAATTCACATGCAAAATTAAACTTTGGGATAATTATAAAAAACTCCCTAAAGTTTGGGCTAATTATAAAAATTCAAAGATCTTTTAAAATTACAAAAAGTCCCCTTAAGTTTGATTATCTCTTAAATTTAAAGGGTGATTGTAATATTTGTACAAATATTAGGGGTAAAATATTTGAAAGGAAAAATTATAAGATGGAATCAAACAACACGGGGTTTTTTGTAATTTTTAAAAACCACCTGGAGTTTTTTGTAGTTAGCCCAACTTCATTTTTTTTTTGTAATTATCCCTTAACTTTTTATACTCGAAGTTAAATTGAGCTTCAATCATTCCTTGTGGCGAAATATAATCTAGAAGTACAAGTTGGGTTTGATTTTTAATCAGATAACACTCTAATAGGATGCTTCCCGAATATGTGTATAAGTATGTGAATGATCCTTCAATAAGTATCTTTAAGGAAAATAGTGGGAGCTAGCTAAATTTTGTTAACAACTAATACTCATGGATGACTTCGTGCATGGATTCCCTTCCATTGCTTTTCTGTTCTTAAAATTAAGAGTCTTTAGAAGAATTTTCCGGGTACCACTGATTATCCTGGTACTAAACATTTTGTAGTTAGCGTGCATAAGACACTAATCTAAATTGATAGCATTTGTTTGTAGCCTAAGACAATGAAGGATGACTCGAAAAAGATCACATCTACATTTTTGCGGGTTGCCTTGTTTCATGGATGTCCTCTTTTGTTTTAAAGGCAATTTCTAGCTTTTTAATTATTATATAAATAATTTTTATAATATTATTAGGTTTTTAATTGGGGAAGGCTAAATTGGGGAAGAGTAAGAGGTGTACAACAACAACAAACTAAGCCTTGATTCCATTCCACTCTGTGGGATCGGCTATACGGATCATATCGCGTTATCGTTTATGGCCGTAAGCCATATTTTCATTTATTTCTAGATATAACATATCTTGTTTAATAGCTTTTTTCCAAGTCTTTTTAGGCCTACCTTTGCCTCTTTTGATTTCTTTTGATTTGTGTGACGGGAAGAGTAAGGGGTGTATTAAGTATATATATTATATAAAGTTACGTTCTCCTCTTACGTAAGGAGTTGGTCCTCTCTTCTGAGTCTGGTTCCCTTAGCTTTTTGCTAGGGTTTCTTCCCCTAATTCAGCCGCCCACCATACTATCAGCCATCTCTTCCACCTGACTCTTCTTCTCCTCCCCTCCCCCACCCACCATACGCCAACTTCAGCTCTACCCCGCCCTGCGGTCGGTCTCTCTCTCTGGTCCTCTGCCTTTTCTTGTAGTTGCTGTCAGTAAACCCATCCATGTGTGTCTAAAGTGATCTCCTTTGTCAGGCTGTCTCTGACAGCCTAACTAGGAATATTCCATATGTAGCCTATCGCATCTCTCCACCTGTACATCCCCCTCGCGCGTGCGATTTTCTCTTCCTTGCCTTTCTTGTTTTCAGCGTCCCTTATCTCGTATCATGTGACCCCCTCATCATTTTAACAGGTAACAATATCTTGCTCACCGGTTGAGAGAATACGATTAAGGTTTGCTTATCTCGACTTGCGGTCTTAACTCGCCTAGCCCAATAGAGAGTGCAACCATCCGTGGAGCCGGAAGATGACGAGTTGACGGAGAAAGAATCCTTGCATCTTGGATCGGATGTGGAATCGGAACAAATAACCAACCGAGAGCGAATGGAGGGTTTTACGCCTGCGCGTACCTTGTGTACCAAGAAATCCTTCAACTCATTTTATCTTCTGGAGGTCATGAAAAAATCGTGGAAGCCTCGCAAGGGATTCATGGCACGAGAATGGGGAAAAAACCTTTTCCTCTTTCGATTCGATGACCCGAAAGAAAGAGAATGGGTAACATCTAACCAGCCGTGGCACTTCGAAGGCTCTTTATTTGCCATGAAAGAAATCTCAGGCACGGAACAACCATCAACCATATCAATCAACGAAACCCCGTTTTGGACGCGAATTTACGATCTACCCGTCAAATGCATGAATGAAAGGGCGTTGGTAATTATGGCAAAACAGCTAGGCTCGTTTGTGGCATGGGACTCCAACGGAGATAGCTTGTTTGGAAAGTCGGCAAGAATTAAAGTGGCAATTGATATCTCGAAACCGTTGCCTCGTGGTCTTACAATCCGTATCCAAGGTGAAGAGAAATGGATCCCAGTGAAGTATGAATCATTACCGGTATATTGCTATGGTTGCGGATTAATTGGTCACCATTTTAGAGGATGCGACGACTACGACCACAACAATGCCCCCGATCCGTCCGACGCAAAATATGGATCCTGGCTCAAAGCCTCCCCTTATAAACGTCCTCGCGCAGTCCTTAAATCTCCATCCAAACCCAAACCTAATCCCAATATAGCCAGAAAGCTCCCCTTCCAACCTGAAAATAACCAAAAAACGGACACAACATACCCCAGCGATTCGGCTCCCAACCCGCAAAACAACCCATCTGACCAACAAACAGCTCAAGAACCGAACCACTACCCAATACCAACATCGAAAATAACAAACCACAACACCACTGACCTTGCTATTGTGTCAACCTTAAACTCATTACTCCTAACCCCCTCTCACACCAAACCAGCCACTGATCTTTTCCATGCAAGTATACCACCACTTCCCCACTACATCTCAAATCATATAAATCCCATTAATCCTACCATCATCTATCACAACACCCCATCATTCTCATTAACTGACAACTTCTATCACACAATCCAGTAAACAACTATATCCCCCACCCTCAAGCACACAAATAACATACCACTTTCCCCCACACCCTCACGCTCACCACCACCTCCAACTTCCAGCCCGAAAAAAAAAGCAAACCCCCATAAACCTAAACAACTAGGCACCTGGACAAGACAGAAAAACCGCCCTAAAGCCAAACCCGCCACACCGACTTCCAATACCGCTCAAAAAAGAAAACCTTCCCCCCACGTCTTAAACCCGACCTTTCTGAAGTTAACCTAATTCTCAAAAACCTAAACAGACGAACCCAACATCGAGTTAATGGAAATGGCAAGAAGTTTCACTGGGCGGAGACGCCGGGAGCGATCCGCCGATCACAATGAGTTGTTTTAGTTGGAACTGTCGAGGGCTTGGGAACCCTCAGACAGTTCAGGTGCTTACACGAGATATCAGACGAAAAGCTCCCACGATTGTGTTTCTTATGGAAACAAAATTTGTTCTGGAGAAATGATTAAAGTTTGTGATAAGTTAGGATACGATAGTCATTTTACGGTGGATTGTGACACTACAAATGGAGGTAGAAGAGGTGGATTATGCTTAATGTGGAAAGAGTGTATCCAAATTCAAATTCAACATCATTCGCTCCACGTTATCGATGCCATGATTAATTCCCCGAACTCAAACATGCAATGGCGTTTTAGTGGTATTTATGGTTGGCCAGAGGAACACCAAAAACACAATACTTGGCAACTCCACGAGAACAATGCGCACGATAGACGAAACTCCATGGCTATGTTGTGGTGACTTCAATGAGATTTTATTACATTCGGGAAAAATGGGAGGTAGAAATAAAGAAGACGGCAAATTACGAGGCATTCGAGATGCTATAACCGATCGCAACTTGGGCGACCTAGGGTATGAAGGTTTCAATTTCACTTGGACAAATGGGCAAGCGGGATCCGATAACATTCAAGAACGACTCGATAGATATCTAGCCAATATTCACTGGTCGATCACTTTCCTAATTATCGAGTGGAACACCTCGTTCGCATCATGTCGAGGACACAACCTATATTAATCACCGGAATTCTTCTAATGGATCGGGGAGAAGGAAACGGAAACGATTATTCCGATTTGAAAAAATGTGGCTACGGATCTAGAGTCTTGTAAGCGTTTGTACTCGATGCGTGGGCTTATCATTTCAACCGATTCACCTTCACGCATCCATGAGAAAATTATGCAATTGGGTCGGTCTTTGCTTAATTGGGAATCAACCCATTTTGGTTCCATTAACAAACAATTGGACGAAGCAAGGAAAAAACTTGAGAAAATTCAGGCCCAACCTCCCACAACAGTTAACGTTTCTGGTGCTAAGGAACTTGAGAAAAAAATCACGACGCTCATGCAAAAGGAGGAGACTATGTGGTTCCAACGGTCCCGAGTGAATTGGCTAAGAGACGGAGATAAAAATACGGCGTTTTCCACCGGACTGCTAATGGGCGAAAAAGACGAAATTCGATTGATCAAATTCAAGATATGGATGGTAATTGGTTGGAAGATCAGGATGGTATTGCGGGTGTCCTAAGACGATATTATGCTCAACTTTTCAGCTCCGCGGCTGAACTACACTTTCATGAGGTGCTAGACGCTGTTAATTCCAGAATCCCGGATGAGATCAAAACTGAAATTGGTGCTCCCTTCACCGAAGCAGAAATTGTTGCCGCACTATCCCAAATGCACCCATCAAAAGCTCCCGGACCAGATGGTATGTCTGCTATGTTTTTTCAATATTTTTGGACTTCTATTAAGTCGGATATAGTTGCTACTATCTTGAATATTCTTAATAATGGTGCTGACCCATCCCCCCTCAACCACACCCATATCACCCTCATCCCTAAGACAAAAAACCCAGCTTCCCCGGGGAATTTAGACCTATTAGCCTTTGTAATGTGATTTTCAAAATTATAACCAAAACAATTGCTAATAGGATTAAACAAGCTCTCCAGCATATTATCCACCCTTGCCAGTCAGCTTTTGTACCCGGTCGCCTTATTACTGATAACGCGTTATTGGCTTTCGAAATTTTTCATGCTATGAAACACAATAAAGCCACTCGTAGGGGTTCTTTTGCACTTAAACTTGATATGAGTAAGGCATATGATAGGGTTGAATGGGAGTTTTTACACCAGATTATGCTTAAATTCGGGCTCCCCAATCATATTGTTTCGATTATTATGAGATGTGTGTCCACTGTTTCATACTCTATTCTCACTAACGGAATTCCAGGAGAGCCTTTTACCCCCACGAGGGGACTTCGCCAAGGCGATCCCCTCTCCCCCTATTTATTTTTGTTTTGTGCAGAGGCCTTCTCAACTCTTATTAAGAGATCAGAAACGATGGGTAGTATTCATGGAATTAAAGTGTGCCGTAGAGCGCCCTCTGTTTCCCACTTATTCTTTGCAGATGATAGCATAATATTTGGAAGAGCCAATAACCACGAAATTCGCGAGATCAAAAGGATTATTACAACGTATGGAGCCGCATCGGGACAAAGTGTCAACTTTGAAAAGTCCGAAATATCCTTCAGTGGTGGAGTTTCGAACCAAAATCTTTGAAGCTCTAGTGGTTGATCTTGGGTGCGACTTTTGCCAAACACCATATCTACTTTGGGATACCGCAAATGTGGGTAGATCTAAAAAGCTATCTTCCAATCTCTTATCGACCGTATATGCAAAAAACTAAAAATTGGAAATCTTCAATGCTTTTCGGTGGCGGGAAACAAACTCGATTAAAAGTGTGGGCAAGCGATACCGACGCGTACTTAATGAGTCAAGCCCATTCCATTGGAAACGTGCCACCAAATGGATAAATTACTTGCTAGTTTTTGGTGGGGTCGAGAAAGGGGATGAAAGAAAAATTCACTGCTCTATGGCGCAAAATGTGTAAACCTGAAGAACATGGTGGGCTTGGATTTCGGGATTTTTCGATGTTCAACAAAGCCATGTTGGCTAAACAAAAATGAAACTTCTTAAGGAGGATGGATCACTTCTAGCTCGCACCCTAAAAAGCGAGATATTACCCCATGGTGATTTCTTAACCGCATCAATAGGACATAACCCCGCTTTACCTGGCGAATTGTTGCGGGGACGAGAAATTCTCCAAAAGGGTATTAGATGGCTTGTAGGGAATGGAGCAAATATACAAGTTTGGACGGATCCTTGGCTACCAAACTTGCGAGATTTTCGACTGATTTCTGATAGTGGTGATTGGCCACGGGATATGAAAGTTAGAGACCTGTTTCGAGAAGGCCATCAAGAATGGGATACTGAGTTGATCACACAAATTTTTAACCAAGATGAAGCCAAAAATATTCTAAGCATTCCGATCCGCAGCACCATGTGTGAGGATCAATTATGCTGGCATTTTACATCTTTTGGGCAATACAGTGTAAAATCGGGGTACAAGTTGGCTTTGAATATGGAACATGTCGCACAACAACATCCCTCATCCTCCGAAGATCACACGGCAATTTGGAAATGGTTATGGAAATTAAATATTCCCCAAAGTGCAGATCCTGGTTTGGAAGGTGATCCACGGTATACCGCCGGTGCGTGCAGCATTATTTCGGAGAAACAGTGTCCCCGACCCCATCTGTCAACGATGTGGAAATGCGATTGAAACCGTCGAACACGCATTTCGAGATCGTTCACTGAGCTCCTTTTTTTCTCGCGCGCATCACCGCTACGGTTTGCCACATTCCTTATTATTGTCGCTTAAACTTCTATGGCGGAGATATGGTCACGCGATCTCAAGCTGCTAGATGATGAAGATGCACACATCGTCTGTATGCGATCTTTATTATGGGTATTATGGTATGCTAGAAACGTATTGGTCTTCCAAGGAAAGATACTCTCTCATCAGGATTGCTTCACCATGGCTGTCAAATGCCTTCATGAATTCCAAGCAGCCCATAAACATCCTAATCCCACAAATAATGGTCTTTAGGTGTTCTTCATGGCAACGCCCTCCCGGAGGGTTCGATTAAGATTAATACGGACGCATCAGTCGTCAAAACGGCTGGCACGGGAATAGGAGTGATCTTACGGGACCATGCAGGTAATTTCATTCACACGCTCTCTAAAAAGCTCACACACGAGTTCTCGGTCGAAATCGCTGAAGCCATGGCGTGTAGGGAAGGACTCTCGCTAGCCAAGAATCTTCATGTTTCCTCAGTGATGATCGAGTCGGATTGTATGCATATGGTACAAGCTTTTCATCGTAAGGAAAAAAACCTCACGTATCTTGGAAGTGTCATCGAAGATATACGTCAATTGTCCAAGCTTTCTCTTCCTTTTCTTTGAGATATATTCCTAGAATCGCCAACCTGGATAGCTCATCACCTTGCTCGGTTGTTCAAATTCTTGATGTGGCTTTTATTGTAGAAGTTTCCCACCGAACTTATGTATCTTTGTTCTGAGGAGGAATTACCTTCTCAGCTTTGATTATATGAATGTTGTTTATCTAAAAAAAAAAAAAAAAAAGTATATATATTATATATTATTTTTAAAAAGGAGATGGGTGTATTAAAAGAGGAGTGTATAAATAGGTTAAGGGGTGTTAATAGCGGCTCCCGTAGAAATAAGTAAATAACTACTCTGACGTTTGTTTGAGACTGCTAAATATTCCTGCAAAAGTGACTTACGGAAAAAGTATTGTTTACCAGGGCGGTACTGGTCGTTATGGTCGTCTCAATTTTTCTATTTTAACATAAATAAAAATATTTATCTTATGGATGATAATATTTATTTTTTATATACTACTTAGACACTAGTCATATTGCTGACCTTAAACTATTATTTTATGAATTAAAAATTCAAAACACTAAGAAATTGTTGTTTCTCGACTGATGAAATCAAACTCAAGTAATTTATATTTCGCCCCCTCATACAAATCATAATTTTCAAAAAAGCATCTTCATATTTCAAAAATCAGCATTTTGCACCATTTTGATTTCAGTAACATTGCCACATTAAATTCCCTAGTGCTTCCTCACACGGAATCCAACAGAATAAATAATTTCTTGTTTAGGATAAATCATACAAGTTTCATTTGCATCCATTAAAAAAAAAACATGATAAAATATCAAATTCTAATTAAACGACAATTGAAGACACCGAACAAGAACAAAACACAGCAGAACAACATTGCCACATTAAATTCCCTAGTGCTTCCTCACACGGAATCCAACAAAATAAATAATTTCTTGTTTAGGATAAATCATACAAGTTTCATTTTCATCCATAAAAAAAACACATGATAAAATATCAAATTCTAATTAAACGACAATTGAAGACACAGAATCAGAACAAAACACAGCAGAACTGCTGTTCATCACAGAAATACAAAAACAAAACATAATTTTCTCAACTTTGGGTAGACGTAACTGACTGCAAACTTTTACTACTGCTCTCATTTTCCTTCTCCGAACTGAAGTAATCCTGAAGAGCTGTCATTTCAATCTTATTGCATTTCAAGCTCTTAATCGCCTCGGCAGTAGCCAACGCCCCAGCAACAGTAGTTATCACAGGAATCTTATACGCAGCGCCATTCTCCTCAGCTTCCGCCCGTCAATCTGGTCGAGCTGATCTCCCGAGCTCGTAACCACCATCATCTGAATCTGCCCATTAGCAATCATGTCTCCAGCGTGGGGCCGCCCTTCATGCATTTTCAGCACGCGTTCAACCGAATACCTTCTAACTCAAGAACACGAGCCGTCCCAGACGTTGCCACCAGTTCAAACCCTAGGCCCACAAAGGCGCGTGCAATTGCAGCAAGATGAGGCTTTGTTAAGTCGTTTAAGCTAAGAAAGACAGTACCAGAAAGTGGCGGCTTTTGACCCGCGGCTATTTGCGCTTTTGCAAATGCGATCGACGACTCGTAGTGAATTCCCATAACCGCCCGTGCTTCGCATCTCAGGACCGAGAAGGGCGTCAGCGCCTTGGAATTTCTCGAGCGGGAGAACGGCTTCTTTGACCGACACGTGTCTCGGGATGACCTCTTTCGTGAAATTGAGATCAAACAGAGATTTTCCCGACATGACGAGCGGCGTATTTAGCCAGTGGATGACCGATCGCCTTCGACACGACGGGACGGTGCACGCGACGCGCGAGGGTTCGCCTCGAGCAAGAAGACATCCCCAGAAGCCGTGATTGCGTACTGACAGTTCATTAGTCCACACACGTTTAGCCTCTTTGCCAGTTTTGTCGTCCACGACCTAATTGTTTCTAAGCATGAGCGTGACACTGTTTTCGTCGGAAGCATGCACGCTGAGTCACCGGAATGTACACCGCCTGCTCGATGTGCTCCATTATCCCACCAATCACAACGTTACCGTGCAAGTCGGCGAAGCGCATCGATATCGATCTCGATCGCATCGGATAAGTATTTGTCGATCAGAACGGGGCGCTCTGGGTCCACCTCGACAGCAGTTTCGAGGCACGTTACAAGCTTTTCGTCACTATAGACAATCTCCATTGCCCGACCGCCCAAAACGTCACGAAGGACGAACTACGACTGGGTAGCCGATATTTGCTGCGATAGCAAGGGCATCTTTGTCACTTTTCGCAATTCCTCCTTTTGGCTGCTCGATTTTTAACTCCGTCAAGATTGCATTGAATCTCTCCCTATCCTCAGCAGCGTCGATAGAATCAGGCGATGTGCCCCAGATGCGAACAAATCCAGAACCACTTTTGCACTTGGGCTTCTGCTCGTCTAAATATCGCTGAATAGGAAGAGATAATTTTAACGGTGTTTGTCCTCCAAACTGCACGATGATGCCATCAGGTCCTTCCAAGTCAATGATGTTGAGAACATCTTCAACTGTCAGAGGTTCAAAGTAGAGTCGATCACTGGTGTCGTAATCTGTTGATACTGTTTCAGGGTTGGAATTCATCATGATTGTTTCATAGCCTGCGTCCTATAAAACCGACAAAAAAAAAAAACTTCAGAATTATAAGGAAAGATGACGAGGATAGATCATTGAATTGTAATCAAATATAGTGAAACTGAAATTTTAATTAAATTAGAAGCCTCATCTTTGTCCCCATGTGTGGTGTGTGTGTGCATGTGCCTTTATTTTTTCTCCCCGAAATTTCCTTTAACTTACATTCAACAGACTGATTTTTTTTTTTTTTTTCAACAGACTGATTTAGATCCCTTCAACCCCTCAACCCAAATTCCTGTCTCCAAGACGGGTTAGCAACTGTGATGTAGAACTTTCAAGCACTCTTCAATTACAAAAGCTCATAAAATTTAGGGACAATTACAAAAACCACCCTTGAGGTTTGGGTTAATTACAAAAATCCAGAGATGTTTGAAAATTACAGAAAACCATTTGAGGTTTGATTATGTGTTAAACGTATGGGGATAATTGTAATATTTTTTACAAATGTACGGAGGGTGTTTGAAACATTTTTGCTTATGGGGGTAAAGTGTAATACGAATCAAACCTCAAGGGGTTTTTTGAAATTAACGCAAACTCAGGGGTAGTTTTAGTAATTATCGCTAAAATTTATCCTAACATCAGTATAATGTTGATTCCTACCATCTTTTAAAGCAACTCTGCTGCCCATCATTACTAGGACACTTTTCTTTGAGGATAAAGGATACAAATTATAAGCTCTAATCAGGTTTTTAAAGAATAACTTCAGCTAAGTCCTTCACATGTTACTTTCAAGTAAGATTCAATCAAAACTGGAGCCGAAGGATCTAATAGCACACTTCACAAATGTCAATTAACAAAGAGACACATGAACTGTTGGGATTAACATTTCTTTTCACTCTAACCGTTAAAAGACATCAAAGAACAAACCTGAAGGGCAAACGACGTATGACAGCAGCAGTAATCAAATTCAATACCCTGTCCGATTCGATTTGGTCCTCCGCCCAAAATCAAAACTTTTTGTCTTTTAGTGGGAGCCGATTCACACTCAACCTCATAGGATGAATACATGTAAGGAGTATCAGCCTCGAACTCTGCCGCGCATGTATCAACTCTTTTATACGCTGGTTTGACACCTAAAGACAACCTCTTCGATCGAACTTCATGCTCATTGGATTTTGTAGCAAAAGCTATCTGTTTATCACTGAACCCTCTTCTCTTCACTTCCCAGAAATCATCCTTTGTCAATTGTGACAAATTCCGTGCCAAAATATATTGCTCGACATCTACAAGTTCCTTAAGCTGAGTGAGGAACCATTTGTCTATGAAACTTAACTCATGGATATCGTCCACCTTCATTCCACGCTTCATTGCAGCATATATGGAATGGATACGATCTGGACTAGGTACCCTCAGGCTGTATTTTAGTTGTTCCCAGTCCCAGTTAAGTTCTTTGACCTGTGCACAACCCCATCCAGAGTAGCCACATTCTAGTGAACGCAGTGCTTTCTGAAAGGACTCTTGAAATGTTCGGCCCACCGCCATGGATTCACCAACAGATTTCATCTGGGTAGTCAAAATTGGTTCCGAGCCAGGAAACTTCTCGAAGGCAAACCTGGGTATCTGCATATGAACAGAGAGAGTAAACAAGAAGTCAAAATGATAGTAACAAGCTAGAGATTAATGAAAAGGGAAATATTATAGGGACAATTACCAAAAAAAAAAGAAAAAACCTTGAAGTTTGGACTAATTACAAAAACACCCAGAGATTTATGGAAACTAAAAAACACTCCTTGAGGTTTGATTATGTCATTCATTTTTCTCATTCATAAGCAAAAAATATATCAAAAACCTCCCTGAATTTTAAAGAAATATTACAGTTAACACCTTAAATTTAAGACAAAATCAAACCTCAAGGGGTTTTCTGTAATTTTCAAAATCTCTAAATTTTTTTGTAATTAGACCAAACCTCAGGGGTGCTTTTGTAATTATCCCAAAATTATATTACCTTGGTCACAACATAATCTATGGAAGGCTCAAAACTTGCTGGTGTCTTCTTTGTGATATCATTAGGAATCTGATCCAACGAGTACCCCACCGATAACTTGGCTGCCATCTTCGCTATTGGGAAACCAGTGGCTTTTGATGCCAAAGCGGATGATCTCGAAACTCTGGGATTCATCTCAATTACCATCACTTCACCATCCTCAGGGTTAACAGCAAACTGAACATTCGAACCGCCACATTCAACTCCGATTTCCCTAATAATAGCAATAGAGTAATCCCTAAGCCGTTGGTACTCCTTATCCGTCAAGGTTTGGGCCGGAGCAACCGTGATGGAGTCCCCTGTGTGGACCCCCATAGGGTCGATATTCTCGATCGAGCAAATAATCACCACATTGTCAGCCAAATCCCTCATAACCTCAAGCTCGTATTCTTTCCACCCCAACAAAGACTTCTCCACCAAAACCTGAGACGTCACGCTAGCCGCTAGCCCCGACTTGCAAATAGCTTCGAATTCCTCCCTGTTATAAGCAATCCCACCCCGGTCCCACCCAACGTGAACGCGGGGACGGATAATCAAAGGAACTCCCGATCGAATTAGCAATGTCAAAACATTCTTCCAGTGTTGTCCCGATCCCGAAGGAGGGGTTTTGAGACCGATATTCCTCATTGCCCGCTTGAACAAATCCCTATCCTCGGCCTTCTTGATTGCATCGAGTTTCGCCCCAATCGCTCCACACCGTACTTCTCGAGCGCACCGCTCTCTGCTAAAGCTACGGCGAGATTAAGTGCGGTTTGGCCGCCCATCGTGGGCAACAAAGCATCGGGTCTTTCCTTCTCGAGCACTTGCTCGACCAATTCGTGTCATTGGCTCAATGTAGGTCCTATCGGCCATCTCGGGATCGATCATTATAGTAGCGGGGTTTGAATTTATTAGAATTACCTCGTACCCTTCTTCTCTAAGGGCTTTGCAAGCTTGCGTGCTGAATAATCAAACTACAAGCTTGCCCTATGACAATAGGGCCAGCCCCCAAGATTAAAATCTTCTTAATATCAGTTCTTTTACCCACTTTTGTAGCACCAAAAAGCCCCACCATTCGTCAAATCATTGTTATTCTTTACATCTACACGCTCATTTTGAGACTTTGCACAATTCAGTATCACGGGCCGAGTCGACAAGTGGAGAGTATTGGGATTCTTTTTTGGGGAAAGTTTTGTTTTCTGGAAAAAAATGTGGAAAAGGCTTTGCCACGGGTAAATGTCGATTGGTTTGGATAAACTTACAGAAAACATTATTGCACTGATGGACGCTGTGACTCATCTTCTCCAAAACACCACCTCTCTCTTCTCAGATTTTCCTACGGTAACAAAAAAACCTGGATAAGAATACGAAAAAAACGAAATGGAAATCAATAATACTATCTCCACACGGAAGTAGAAAAACAGGAGCTATACCTGGCGGCCGGTGGAGAGTCTGTGAAACTGGAGAAAAACCCTTAATTGAGAAAAAGTGAAAAAGAAAAGAAAACAATAATCTATGGGGAGACTAGGGTTTAGGAGACTCAGGGTTTCATAGCAATTATAGACTCTGGATATGTGGAAGAATAATCTTGTGTATCCCAGTTGGAGAGACGAGAAAAACAAATGGCCAGCAGCCGAGTTTCGTTTTAGTGTAGGGTTCTTCTTTTGGTATTAAAAATGTACTAGTAGGATTTGCCCATCTTTTTTTTTTTTTTTTTTTCTTGTAAGAAAAATAATTTTAATTCATACTGAACCGTACAGGAGTTAGATTTTTTTATTCTAAAAAATAAATTCTTTTAACTTTTTTTTCCGAAACGATCAATGGTATATAGATAACTCACAAACAAGGATATACAGTGGGGTGGCCAAATGACCAGAGACTAACTTCAGAAACATAGAAAATTTCCAAGCTAAACCAAGAGGATAAACATCCTAAACGAACACAGCTGAAAACAATACAGCAGGTCAAAACACCATTGAGGGTTATAGCAATACAGCATCCAAACCTTGATAGACAAGTTAAACAGAAGCAATAATAGTACAAGGCAAGCAAATATGCCTAAAGCAACAATTAATGAATTCCAAATCTAGCTCAGAATTCAAAACTTCTAAATTCCATTACCACAAACACCCAACACTCTTTAGCTCAAATTTCAAGAAAATTACGAATTAAAAGCCAATTCAACTTAGAAATCAAACAGCGAAACACAATTGAACAAAATTACATAAAAATTCAAGAAACCCTAATTAAGAATAAAAACGGAGATAAGAAAACAATTGAAAAAAGATAAACTAACCTTTCAATCGAGGAACCAATCCCTCGTCCGCGTGCGAGCTAGCAATTGACCGCGAAAGAAAAAGAGGGACTAGGTTTTACAGATACAATTAACTCAGTGAAAGTCGTTTGTTTTAGAGAGAGTGCAAATAGAAGTAGGAGCCGCTGTTAGGGCCATTTTATATCCTACCCCATTGCACAAAATATGGAGAAAACTCTTTCCAAACTCTAAACCCTACACCAGATTTGGTGTAATGAATTTAATATAATACTATTCATTATACCAAATTTGGTGTAATACAAATATTCCCTCTTTGCCCTCCAATTTCTTCTACTTTAAACTTAAATTTCAATTGTATCCTACATTTGATATATAATTCATTTGAATGAACAATTATAATAACTAACAATATTTAATATTTACCAATAAATTATTATAAAATAAACATAAAATTTTCTATAAACTATAGTAATTAAGTAACAAAATTATAATTTAATTAAAAGAGCATCAAAGTCTGTTATTTATCTTGCAATTTAGTATATTTATTTATTGTAATATTATTTGTATATTTTGCAATATAATTAATTAATAAAATATTAGTTAAATGTAAGTTTTTATTTAGTTACATTAATTAATAATAAGATATAAGTAAAATAAATAATTGCATAAACAAATAAATTTGTTATTCCAAAATAAAAAGAAGATATTAAAATACCCATGTGGTGTAAGATTGGTGTAATGGGTGGAGATGATTTTGAAGAATTACACCAAAGCACCAAATGTGGTGTGATTTTCTCACCAAATTTGGTGTCATGGGTTGGAGATGCCTTAATACCCCAAAACCTATCTATACACCCCTCTTCTTAATACAATCATCTTCCTATTAAAAATAATATATATACTTAATACCCCTTTACCCTTCCCCAATTTACCCTTCCCCCAATTAAAAACCTAGTAATATTATAAAAATGTATTTATATAACAATTAAAAAGGTAGAAGTTGCCTTCAAAACAAAAGGTGGACGATTGGAGGCCCATCAAACAGATCAACCTATGAGATTGAAACATATTGCGCCGTTAAAACTCAATGGAGTTGAGAGATTGCTTGAATCAACTTCGTCTTTCGTTCCTTTGCTTTATTTTTGTTTTCATTCTTTTTTTCTTCAATAATGTCTTTTACTTTTACTTTTCTTCGTGTTTTTTTTACTCCATGTTATCCTAATTCTTCTGATTCTGTTTAAGATATTGTTATGGATTACACCGATGTGTTCACGACGCATGAGTTTTTCTCATCTCGAGAGAAATTATTTGATTGGGTGCGTGAAAGAGGGAACGAACATGGCATGGTGATAGTAATTAGTAGGTCGGATAGTGGTTTGAGCAAAAACGGCCTCGCTTGTACTTGTGAACGTAGTGGACAATCCCGTAAATTTATTTTAAACTTTATCTTTGACACGTATTGGAATTATCCATTGTATTGATGTTAGACTATGTAGTTTGATTATTTTCAACTTATGAATTAGCTGATACTACTTATCTCCATAACATTGTTTAGCTAAGTAATTTACAAGATATACGGAAAAAGATAACTGATGAATAGTGGCTTTGTAACTACTGGTTTACTTCTTATTTGTCCGATATATTCTAATTTATCAACTAGTTAACTAAAACACATACATATGTACCTTTTTAGTTTACAGTTAAACTTCTATAAATTAATAATCTTTGGGACTGTAGATATTTATTAACTTAGTGAGATATTAAATTAGCGAATTATTAATTTTGCTTGTTGTTCCTAAGTCGGGACCGACCAAAAGTGTTATTTAAACGAGGTTATTAATTAATCGAATATTAAATTATCGAGGTTATACGTATATGGCTTTGTAATTTTATGTTTTACATTTGTTCTTTAACTCGGAATTGTGATTCAAATTTCAAATATTATCCATGTCACTTACTTTCACACTTATTTTCTAAGCAAATTCTTACAAATAAGAATCTCTTCAATATGAGAAAACAAAGCAACACTTTCTTATTAATAATCTTCAACTCTTTCATATTCCAATTTTTCGTTGCTCCTTCGAGTTAAAATGCTTTGAGAATTCACATGCAAAATTAAGCTTTGGGATAATTATAAAAACTCCCTAAAGTTTGGGCTAATTATAAAAAAATTCAAAGATCTTTTAAAATTACAAAAAGTCTCCTTAAGTTTGATTCTCTCTTAAATTTAAAGGGTGATTGTAATATTTGTACAAATATTAGGGGCTGATATTTGAAAGGAAAAATTATAAGATGGAATCAAACAACACGGGATTTTTGTAATTTTTAAAACCACCGGAGTTTTTGTAGTTAGCCGAACTCCATTTTTTTTTGTAATTATCCCTTAACTTTTTATACTCGAAGTTAAATTGAGCTTCAATCATTCCTTGTGGCGAAATATAATCTAGAAGTACAAGTTGGGTTTGATTTTTAATCAGTATAACACTCTAATAGGATGCTTCCTGAATATGTGTATAAGTATGTGATTGATCCTTCAATAAGTATCTTTAAGGAAAATAGTGGGAGCTAGCTAAATTTTGTTAACAACTAATACTCATGGATGACTTCGTGCATGGATTCCCTTCCATTGCTTTTCCCCTGTTCTTAAAATTAAGAGTCTTTAGAAGAATTTTCCGGTACCTTGATTATCCTGGTGCTAAATATTTTGTAGTTAGCGTGCATAAGACACTAATCTAAATTGATAGCATTTGTTTGTAGCCTAAGACAATGAAGGATGACTCTCGAAAAAGATCACATCTACATTTTTGCGGGTTGCACTTTGTTTCATGGATGTCCTCATTTGTTTTAAAGGCAATTTCTAGCTTTTTAATTATTATATAAATAATTTTTATAATCTTATTAGGTTTTTAATTGGGGAAGGCTAAATTGGGGAAGAGTAAGAGGTGTACAACAACAACAAACTAAGCCTTGATTCCACTCTGTGGATCGGCTATACGGATCATATCGCGTCATCGTTTATGGCCATAAGCCATATTTTCATTTATTTCTAGATATAACATGTCTTGTTTAATAGCTTTTTTCAAAGTCTTTTTAGCTCTACCTTTGCCTCTTTTGATTTCTTTTGATTTGTGTGACGGGAAGAGTAAGGGGTGTATTAAGTATATATATTATATATTATTTTTAAAAAGGAGATGGGTGTATTAAAAAGAGGAGTGTATAAATAGGTTTTGGGATGTTAATAGCGGCTCCCGTAGAAATAAGTAAATAACTACTCTGACGTTTGTTTGAGACTGCTAAATATTCTTGCAAAAGTGACTTACGGAAAAAGTATTGTTTACCAGGCCGGTACTGGTCGTTATGGTCGTCTCAATTTTTCTATTTTAACATAAATAAAAATATTTATCTTATGGATGATAATATTTATTTTTATATACTACTTAGACACTAGTCATATTGCTGACCTTAAACTATTATTTTATGAATTAAAAATTCAAAACACTAAGAAATTGTTGTTTCTCGATCGATGAAATCAAACTCAAGTAATTTATATTTCGCCCCCTCATACAAATCATAATTTTCAAAAAAGCATCTTCATATTTCAAAAATAAGCATTTTGCACCATTTTGATTTCAAGAACATTGCCACATTAAATTCCCTAGTGCTTCCTCACACGGAATCCAACAAAATAAATAATTTCTTGTTTAGGATAAATCATACAAGTTTCATTTTCATCCATAAAAAAAACACATGATAAAATATCAAATTCTAATTAAACGACAATTGAAGACACGAGATCGAAACAAAACACAAAGAGAATCTGCTGCTCATCACAGAAATACAAAAACAAAACATAATTTTCTCAACTTTGGGTAGGCGTAATCGATCGCAAACTTTTACTCTCGCTCTCATTTTCCTTCTCCGAATCGAAGTAATCCTGAGAGCCGTGTCATTTCAATCTTATTGCATTTCAAGCTCTTAATCGCCTCGCGTGCTGGCCCCAAAGAATAAAGAGTTATCACGAATCATTGGGTAAAATTTGTTTGGTGTATGGTTTCTCGCTTTTTTAAAAAAATGGCCGGATTTAGTGTATGGTTTAAGTCGAGGCCTCGATTTGAATCGGTCTCCGCAAGACGAAAAACGCCCGCACACCGAGTGCTTACGATTCCGGCGTTCGCCTCTAAGATACAACGACTTTTTACGTCTCGAGTTGACAAAGACTTGAAAACTCGAAACACAAATAACAAATGTAAAGTTCGAACTTTCAAGCTTTGAACGAAAGGGAAAATCAATATGCTCGTATGATGCAAATGACTGGTTATTATCTGAGTTTTTCGTGTGTTAAATCATCTGCAGGGGCCTCAATATTATAGGCAATGAAGTGCCCGTACGGAAAATCGCGTCTGTATGATCGAAAAGGCACATTTTCACGAATTGACGCACTGCTTTTGAGAGAGCACATAGGTACTCCTTATCCGTCAAGGTTTGGGCCGAGCAACCGTGATGGAGTCCCCTGTGTGGACCCCCATAGGGTCGATATTCTCGATCGAGCAAATAATCACCACATTGTCACCAAATCCCTCATAACCTCAAGCTCGTATTCTTTCCACCCCAACAAAGACTTCTCCACCAAAACCGAGACGTCACGCTAGCCGCTAGCCCCGACTTGCAAATAGCTTCGAACTCCTCCCTGTTATAAGCAATCCCACCCCGGTCCCACCCAACGTGAATGCGGATGACAGATAATCAAAGGAACTCCCCGATCGAATTAGCAATGTCAAAACATTCTTCCAAAGTGTTGTCCCGATCCCGAAGGAGGGGTTTTGAGACCGATATTCCTCATTGCCTGCTTGAACAAATCCCTATCCTCGGCTTTCTTGATTGCATCGAGTTTCGCCCCAATCGCTCCACACCGTACTTCTCGAGCGCACCGCTCTCTGCTAAAGCTACAAATGAGATTAAGTGCGGTTTGGCGCCCATCGTGGGCAACAAAGCATCGGTCTTTCCTTCTCGAGCACTTGCTCGACCAATTCGGTGTCATTGGCTCAATGTAGGTCCTATCGGCCATCTCAGGATCGGTCATTATAGTAGCGGGGTTTGAATTTATTAGAATTACCTCGTACCCTTCTTCTCTAAAGGCTTTGCAAGCTTGTGTGCCTGAATAATCAAACTCGCAAGCTTGCCCTATGACAATAGGGCCAGGCCCCAAGATTAAAATCTTCTTAATATCGTTCTTTTACCCACTTTTGTAGCACCAAAAGCCCCACCATTCGTCAAATCACCGTTATTCTTTACATCTCCTCGCTCATTTTGAGACTTTGCACAATTCAAAGATATCACGGGCCGAGTCGACAAGTGGAGAGTATTGGGATTCTTTTTTGGGGAAAGTTTTGTTTTCTGGAAAAACGTGGAAAAGGCTTTGCCACGGGTAAATGTCGATTGGTTTGGATAAACTTACGTAAAAACTTTATTGCACCGATGGACGCCGTGACTCATCTTCTACAAAACACCACCTCTCTCTTCTCGATTTTCCTACGGTAACAAAAAAACCTGGATAAGATTACGAAAAAAATGAAATGGAAATCAATAATACTATCTCCACACGGAAGTAGAAAAACATGAGCTATACCCTGCGCGGCCGGTGGAGAGTCCGTGAAACCGGAGAAAAACCCTTAATTGAGAAAAAATGAAAAAGAAAAGAAAACAATAATCTATGGGAGACTAGGGTTTAGGAGATTCAGGGTTTCACAAAGAATTATAGACTGGATATGTGGAAGAATAATCTTGTGTATCTCGGTTGGAAAGACGAGAAAACAAATGGCCACCACGAGTTTCGTTTTAGTGTAGGGTTCTTCTTTTGGTATTAAAAATGTACTAGTAGGATTTGCCCATCTCTTTTTTTTTTTTCATTTTTTCTTGTAAGAAAAATAATTTTAATTCATACTTGAGTTAGATTTTTTTATTCTAAAAAAATAAATTCTTTTTAACTTTTTTTTTTTTGAAACGATCAATAGTATATAGATAACTCACAAACAAGGATATACAATGGGGTGGCGGATGACCAGAGACTAACTTCGAAACATAGAAAATTTCCAAGCTAAACTAAGAGGATAAACATCCTAAACGAACACAAACAAAACAATACAACAGTCAAAACACCATTGAGGGTTATAGCAATAGAGTCAAGAAGAGACACCGAAACTTATTGCCATACCCCTCAATTGTTCAGGACACAAAAGCTCAACTAAACAAAAATGAGAAACTGAATCAAAAGATCCCTAACTCCTAGTTGAAGAAAGCAGCAAACTCCAAGGAACGACAAGCAACAATCAGCACAAGCAAACCCCAAAGACTCCAGATACGGAAAAAAATGGGCTTAACCAAAGAAACAAGAAGACACAAACACCACTCCCGTGACACAAACCAAAGACCAAAGAACACCCATTACTTAAATTCATCCATTCCAAGAGAGCAGCTTCAACAGTAAACTGTTCCGGCTTCCAACAATTTTCGAACACCCACAAGTTTCTGGTTTTCCACAACCACCAAAGTAAGTAGGAGGTTAATTGGATTCTTTTAATAGAAAAAAGGATTGCTCTCCATCCCACATATTTCCCCCCACCAACAAGAAAAGGATTTGGTTTCTTCCAAAAGACCATCCCAATGGATGAGAGCTAATTTCAAACCATTTTTGCCATAAGCAATGGAACAATACATGTTCTCTTGTTTCACTTTCCTCCCCACAACTTTTACAAATATGATCAATGTCCACTCCCCTCTTCTTGACTGTATTAGCAAACTTGTAGGTAGAATACCGAATACGGGGGATGTAGGGGCTCCCCCCCCCCAAATTTTTCTTTTTTCATTTTTTATAAGGTAAAAAAAATAAAAAAAATTATATGTTTTTTTTAATGAGAAAAAAATAGTTGAGCTAGGGGAAAAAATTTGGGCTAGGGGTACTAGAGCCGGCTGGCTACGCCCCTGCCAGAATAGCACTTCCAAAGGAAGTGTTTAGCCTTGCTTTTGATATTGAGACTCCAGCTTTCTTTCTGACAATATTCATCGTGCGAGCATTATCACTACTCTCAGCCACATCCAAATTCCCAACCTTATCCAAGATCAACTGAAGATAAACAGATTTAACAGAAAAGATCCCTTTGGTATCATGGTGCCACACCAGCTTATCCATTTTTCCAAGACCAATATTTCTGATTTTAAGGATGTTAGCACAATCTTCTTCATTAAAAATACTCTCCATCACCAATGTTCCAAAGCAGTCCCATCTTCCGACAAGAGATTCATTGACTTTAACAGAGGAAACCGATCGGGGGCCTAGTAAGAGGTTTAAACATGTATGAATCGGAATCCGAGGGATTACCGCAAATCTTGATTAAGCTACCATTCCCCACTTCAAATCTCAAACCTTTTTCAAGAGTCTTCCTACATCCCATCCAACACCTCCATAACCAAGAGGCTTTATTTTTAACCTCAGTCTGCATCAAGTCACCACATGGAAAATATTTAGCTTTCAAAACTTTCTGATAGGAGATTGGGTTGGGTCATCAATCTCCATAGTTGTTTGGTTAATAATGCTTCATTAAACAGTGAAGATCATGGAAGCTCCATGCCTCTTAGGGACAATGATTTTGTCCCAGGACTTCCAATGGATTTTTGTCTTGTCTTTGTCAAGACCCCCCCCCACCAAAACTTAGCCACAATTTGACTAATCTTCTTGCACAGACCAACAGGCAGCTTAAAGCAGGAAAGGACATAAACATGCAGAGCATCCAAAACAACTTTAATCAACACTTTCTTACCTGCCGATGATAGAAATCTATTCTTCCAGATTTCCAATCTCTTACAGACAGCTTCAACTACAAAATGAAAAACATCTTTCTTGGATTTACCAATGGCCATAGGGAGACCTAAGTATCTGCAAGATCTGTGATTTTGAATACCATTGAGGGAAGAGCAAATAGCTTGTTGATCAGCAAAAGGTGTGTTTTTGCTGGAAAAACACCGTAGATTTATCCCAATTCACTTGTTGGCCAGACAGACAAGAATATTGATCCAAAATCTTAAGCACACAGGCTGACTGGCTAGCATTAGCTTCACAAAACAACAATGAATCATCAAAGAAATAACATGTGAGAAATAACAGACCCTTACAATTTTTCAAACCACTCCAAGATTTCTCAATGACATTAGATTTAATCAAGCTAGAAAAAGCTCGAAATAATAAGGAAAAGATAAGGGGATATAGGATCCCCTTGTCTAATACCTCTCGAGGGAATCACGTAGCCTTTAGGTGACCATTAATATTAAAAGAAAAGGAGGAAAAAGAAACACAAGTAATAATCTCCACAACAAAAATAGCAGAAAACCCCATTTTGAGCATGACAAGTTGAATACAATTCCATCCCACCCTATCGTAGGCTTTAGCCATATCAAGCTTAATAGCCATATAACTTTTCTTACCAGACCTATGTTGATTAAGGAAATGAATAGCTTCATGAGCTACCACAACATTATCAAAAATGAGTCTGTTAGGAAGGAAAACAGATTGACTCTCATTGATGCAGACTTGAAGACATGGTTTCATTCTATTAGCTAGAATTTTGGAAATGACTTTGTAATAACGTTGCATAGGCTAATGGGTTTGAATTGAGACATGTATAAAGGGTTAGGGCACTTAGGAATTAAGGGTACCAGAGAGTGGTTGATATTTTTCAAAATTCTGCAAGTTGAGAAGAAATTGATAATTGCAAAGCAGAGATCATTTTTGACAATATTCCAAAAGTGTTGAAAGAACAAAGGGGACATACCATCCGGCCTGGGGGCCTTATTGGGATTCATACTGAACAGGGCATCTTTGATCTCCTCCTCATTCACATGTGCCACAAGATTAACATTCATTTCAGTGGTGATTGAGTGAGGAATTCCATTGAGAAGGCTTAGATCCCCAGAAGTCCCCTAAGTAGTGAACAGATTTTGGTAGAAGCCTGTAACAGTTCTCTCAATCTCCCCATCTTT
The DNA here is from genome assembly GCA_016081115.2 of Rehmannia glutinosa. NCBI lineage: Eukaryota > Viridiplantae > Streptophyta > Magnoliopsida > Lamiales > Orobanchaceae > Rehmannia > Rehmannia glutinosa. The sequence continues at coordinate 40,608 of JABTTQ020001481.1, read as the reverse complement.
AACACTAACAGAATTATCATCATTCAATAATCTAGCAAAACAATTCTTTCTCCTCCTTTGAAGCACCAAAGCATGGAAAAACTTGGTGTTTTTATCACCTTCCTTAAGCCATTGGATCCTAGATTTTTGTTTATAGTAGGCCTCTTCCAATCTATATTCCTCCTGCAACTGACACTTAAGCCTATTCCACGCACTCCAGTCCCTCTGCGCCCCCTGGGCATGCAACAAATCAAGGTCAATTTTTATTTTTCTTTTTTGAGCGGCTAATTTTCTAAATTTACTACTCCACTTTAGAAGTTGAATTCTCGTGCTCAGAACTTTACTCGAGATTAAAAAAAGGAATTTGCTAAAAATCGTCTTGATATCCCGATATATCAAATGGTGCAAATCAATTAATTCTTATTTTTGCGATTATTGGCCAATATAGGTGTTAATATATATTGTGTATATATTTTGGGTAGGATTTGTTTCAATATTTTGCATCAAATGTGTTGGGAAATTTATTGTTTAGATTTTGATGAATGCCATGTAAAACTTAGAATAGGAAGTTGGCACCCCAATTTTTGTTGTAAACTCGCATTTGTAATAAATAGGGTGGCATCAAGTTAAGTTAAGTCAGCTATGCCCAAACATGCAAGAAGACAACCGGAGACTAGAAGGAAGACTCATTGCGAGACAAACTGAGTATGGCAAAGAAGAGAAGACGGAACTCTCTCAAGGAGCAAACAGATGCGGTGAGTGGAGTATCGATCAAGTCAACTCAAGAAAAGCCAAGTCTCAAGTTGAAGTGACAGAAGAGTCATCCATGATTGGAAGGCTGACTCTAAGTCACCTGGGAAAGCAAGGAAATGCGGTCAAGTCGAGATAATCGAAAAAGATCCGTTGCCGTCAATCAAGAGAATTACTTAAACAAGTAATATCTCCATGCTACCTTTCTCAAGTGCTCGATCCCAAAAGCGTGCAAAAGGAATAAACCAATGGGAAGCACTACACCGTGTCGAACTCGCGAAAAGGTGAAGAACAATTCATACGAGGAAATGGCAATTCCAAGGATTTGCAACAAGACAAGCCAATGACCACAAGTGACTTTAAAAAATAAGCCTATCTCTTCAACGGCGATTTTTGAAAGATCACTATAAAAGGCGAGGAATGACTCGAGAGGAGGTGACCCGAGAACCACAAACATTCAAGCAATTATTAGAATCAGTAACCTGAAATATTCTCAAGTTATTAAACGCTCAATCCTCAAGTCTACACTACGAAGAACATCAATCCAACACTCACCTGTGAAGGAAAGATAACTTCAATCGGTTGAAGAGGAAATTATCAAGAATCAAGGGGTCTACATTCCACGAAGGATTGTAGGAAGGTTCAAGGTCGAACCAAGTCTTGAGCTTTTGGAGGGCTTCGTGATCAAATCCAAAGAGCTTGAGCAAGTGGGCTGTAGTAGTAGCAAGCGGCTGCCCTGTGAAGAATCGAGTCGTACGAGAAGCCACCGAGTGATCAAGGCGTCTCGGACCGAGTCCCAAAGGATCAAGTCACCGTGTGATCAAGACTTGTATCCGGACTGTTACCACTTTGTATATCTTGATCAATACCTAGTGGATTCCTCCAGGAGTTGGAGAAGAGAGGAGTAGAAGAATTACCCCATCTTCGAACCTCTATAAAAATCTTATTGTGTCATTTACATTTCAAAGCACTTTAATTCTTGCATCATATTTGTTTAATTTTGCTTGACATATTTGCTATCCATTAGATAATCTCTAAGTACTAAATCAAGCTCTAAATCTCTACTTAACCAAACTTAAGGGTGTTAAGTCTTCCAAAAAACAAACAACGATTGAGTTAATTTAGACTTAACACCGAGTTATTCCATCAACAAAGTTGAGTCCAAGTTGAGAGGCTAACTCTTGATTAACTAAATTGGTCATCCACTAAGGACACAACCGTAGTATCAACTCGAATTTTTAAAAGGACTAAATCAAAAATTTGGTAAGGTTTATTCAACCCCCTTCTAAACCTTACACTTACACCCCTTGGGACCTACAAGTGGTATCGGAGCGGTTGGTTCATTGAGCCTTCCGCACCGTTCTTGAACTAGATCTCCAAACTTTTCAAAGTCTGCTTTAGTACTTAAACTTTCAAAACTCTTTTTGTCATTAAAATTTATTATCATGGAAGCAAATTTGACACGCATTCCTATGTTCACAATTGAAGAATTTGATGATTGGAAAATTCGTATGCGGCTCATCTATCAAAGATTACATGATGAGAAGTGGATAGTGATAGAGGATGGGCCACTGCAAATCTTAAAGGTGAACACAATTTGTAAGAAGAGCCGCACTTGAAGGTGAAGAGGATGTTGCTCCTAGACCACCATGGTTGAAAAACCAAGAACTGAATGGACAAATGATGACGAAAAAAAGATACAACCTGGACAATGTAGCTAAGGACATCCTTTACAAAACCTTGGACAAAGCCATGTTCAATAAAGTCAAATCATGCAAAACGGCTAAAGAAATGCAGGACAAGCTAACATTGATTTGTGAAGGCTCGAGCAAATCAAAGAAAACAAATTATCGGTGGTACATGAAATTTGAGAACTTCAAAATGATCTCGGGAGAAAACCTGGATCAACTGGATGCTCGGTTCACGAAATCACCAACGAGCTATCTGCACTTGGAAAGGAATATACACGAGAAGAAATGTGTATGAAGATCCTAAAAAGTCTTCCAAATGAATGGGAAATGAAAGTCATGGCACTAAGACATTCCATGGACCTATCAAAGACATCCAACCATGAACTATTCTCGGACCTCAAAGCCTACGAGTTTGAGCTAAGAAGAAAAGACCAAGAAGAGACAGATGTACCCAAAACAATTTTGCTCTAATTGTTAAAGATGGGAAGAGAGCCGAGGTCAAAGAAGTCATTGACCCGGAAGAAATAGCCCTACTAGTAAAAAGGTTCAACAAGTTTTTCAATAAGAACTACAAGAGAGGCAAGGGCGAATCCTCCGAAGACACTCGGCTCCCTCCAAATCAAGGAAAGATAGGCCAACCAAGAGAACAGATCATCAAAAAGTCAATATCAAAGGGGTGACAATCCAAGAATGGAAAGAGCTAATCAAAAGGTTGAATATCTATCTTTGAACTGTAGGCAACCAGGTCACTATGCCATTGATTGCCCATATCCTGTAGTCAACAAATACAGGAATGAAGAAAGAAAGGTCTTGAGAGAAAGAAGACAAGAAAAGAAAAAGGCAATGTTGGTTGCAGAAAATCTTTGAGTCAAAAGACACAAATGATTGAGCAAAGTGAAGGCGACTACTCAAGTGACTCGAAGAAGAAGCCCCGATCTGTTTGATGGCCAAGGAACAAGATCAACTGACCAAGAAGATGAGGTAAACTCCAACTCATCAAACTCGATTCTAGTGATAGTGACTGTGACACACACACCTCATCACCCACTGATCTTTATGACTCATTAGGCAAAATGATGAAAGATTTTGAACACATTAAATCCTCACACACACTACTAAATGAGGAAAACAGCCTACTCAAGAGCCAAAACTCACAAATGACTAAGGAGCCGAGTACTCTAAGTCAAATAGGCGATGAGAATGAAAGTTTAAAGGCTGAAAAATCCAAGCTAATAGCGAAATTTGCTGCCATAGAAAAGAGGGAGAATGACCTCAAAAATGTTATTGCCTCATTCACTAAGGCATCTAAATCATTGGATGATCTTATTATGAGTCAAAGAGAATGTGGAGACAAGACAGGCCTATGATTTAACTCCTCTCGTGATATGTCAAACTTCAAAAGTAATTTTGGAAAAAGGATCTTCAAGCAATGAAGAGTCTAAAAATCCAAAACTCTAAATGTTGCACACACATTCACTCCAAAGCACAATTACAAGCAAACGCCTTGGTTAGAAAGGAAAAGGAAACGGCCGAGTTGAGTGCGGCGAGAGGACATCCGAGAAGAGATTGATCGAGTTCCTCAAAGAAACTCCAAAAAAAAATACTCAGTAAAGAAGAAGCGAGCTACCAAAACCCTTAAAAATCTATAAAAGAAATACATATGATGGGAATGGTAGAAAATATCCAAGCCAAGTGATTGGAATGATATGAACTATCGGCATAGACTTATGGAATATAAGCCCAAATGGCAAAGGCCTAGAACTCAAGAAAGGCCATTCCAAAAGTATAAGAGCTTTCATCAAAGACACATATGCACCTAGGCACTACACTCGGAGACACCACAATTACCCAAAGAAGGCGATTGCCAAAACAAATATACGAGGCATACGACAAAAGAGACAAAATGTATGAACCTAGAATCCCCAAGCAATTTGCCAAGATTAATTATGATTATGGCACTGATAGATGGCAATCCCTTAGAGTCAAATCATTTGGCTATAAGTTGGTTTGATCATCTTACAATTCTAACCCCTCGGGACCCGGACAAGTATGGGTACCTAAAACTTAACTTCCTTGATTGCGGTTCAAGGAACAGTGAGTGCCAAGGAACCTGGTATATGGATAGTGGTCGCCGGACATATGACAGAAATAAGAAAAATCTATCAAAATTCAAGAAAGTTAAAGGAGCAAAAGTCATATTTGGAGGAAATGAAGCTCCAGGTGAAATAAGAGGCATTGGATCCATCAAGAGAATGGATTAGAAATCACAGATGTTGCATATGTTGAAGGACTCAACTTCAACTTGCTAAGCATCGATCAACTCGCGTGACAAGGGCTATAATGTTGGATTTAACATGGGTATATGCCAAATCAAGAAGGTGAATCGAATGAAGTTGTGTTGCAAGGATGCGGACAAAAGAACATGTATGTAGTTGATTGGTCAACCGCTACACCCAACACTCTCTACTAGCAAAAAGCACATTTGAATCAAGTTGGCCGTGGCACAAAAAGTGAGTCACCCGAATTTCAAAACGATTAACAAGCTTGCCGTAAGTAGTCTTGTGGAAGGACTTCCGGACTCGATTATACGAAAAGGAGAGTATATGTGACGCATGTCGAAGGAAAACAAATCAAATCATCATTCAAAGAAAAGACATGCCCATCTTCAACAAGAATATTGCATCTGCTACATATGGATCTATTTGGCCCAATGGAACCGGCTAGCATAAGTGGAAAGAAATACACCTTGGTGGTAGTAGATGACTACTCAAGATATACATGGACAATATTCATGTGTAAGAAGAAAGAAACTCTCTACGAAACTACCACAAAGTGATGAAGTGGATTCAAAATGAGAAGAGCGAAACCATTATCAAAATAAGATCGGAGCAGAGGAACCGAGTTTGTCAACGGAATAATAACTCGGTATTGTATTGAAAATGGTATTGGTCATGAACTATCTGCGACAAGAACTCCACAATGAGAATGGAGTTGCGAGAAGAAGAATAGAACTCTCAAAGAAGCGGCAAGGACCATGTTAGTTGAAGGGTTACCAAAAAGATTTTGGGTCAAGCAATCAACACGACTTGCTACACTCAAAACAGATGTATGATAAAATGAGACGGTGACAAAGACTCCCTATGAGATTTGGACTGGAAGAAAACCAAATGTTGCATAAATGCTTCATCCACAACAATGGCAAAGACAATCTAAAGGCCTTCGATGCTAAAGGCGATGAAGGTATCTTCTTGGGATACTCGGTTGAAAGCAAAGCCTACTGAGTACTCAACAAAAGAACTATGGTTGCGGAGGAATCCATTCATGTGGTATTCGATGAGCCAAATGTAAATGGAGAAGATATTGAAGAGTCACCGATAAGTTGAATCATCCAAACATACGAAAAATCCCTATCTTTGGTAAACTGGAATTGTAAACTCGAGAAGAAGATGAGATAGTGAATCTCAAAAACAGTGGAAAATTTGCGCTAAGTGATTACGAGAGAGCTGATCAAAGCAACACGATTGCTAGACGATGAACCCATCTAACTTACTTCAACCGGATGTAAGATGGTGAAAGACCATCCACGAAACTTGTCATTGGAGATATAAGAGAAGGTGTCAAAACAAGATCCAGAACTCAACAAGAAGCTATGTTCACATGCTTTATCTCGCAAATAGAGCCCAAAGATGTGTTACAAGCATTGGATGACACACATTGGATTCAAGCTTTGCAAGAAGAGTCAATCGGTTTGAAAGAAATAAAGTATGGGAATTAGTTCAAAGACCCACCCATCAAAACGTTATTGGTACTAAATGGGTGTTCGAAACAAGATGAACGAGGAAGGTTCGGTGGTAAGAAACAAAGCAAGACTAGTAGCCAAGGATATTGCCAAGAAGAAGGAATAGATTTTGATGAAACATTTGCTCTGTGTAGCAAGATTGGAAGCTATAAGGATGTTTCTTGCCTATGCAGACTCACAAGAATTTTCTTGTATATCGGATGGATGTAAAAAGCGCATTCCTAAATGGTTTATTGGAAGAAGAAGTGTATGTTGAACAACCTCCAGGACTTGAGCGAGAAGACTCTTGGAGATAAGGTATACAAACTCAAGAAAGCTCGTATGGATTGAAACAGGCACCCCGAGGCATGGTATGATACCTTGTCACAATTCCTAATCGAGAATGGATTCACAAAAGGAAAAGTAGATAGAACACTTTTGTAACTCAAGACAAGAAGAGTATCTTTGCTTGTTCAAATATATGTGGATGACATCATTTTTGGATCCACAAACAAAGAGCTATGTGAAAAATTTTCAAACCTCATGCAAAGTAAATTTGAAATGAGCATGATGGGAGAGCGACATTCTTCCTTGGACTCCAAGTGAAACAAGCGAAGGATGGAACCTTCATAAGTCAAACAAAATACACCAGAGATTTAATGAAGAAATTTGGTATGGAGGAGAAGTCTTCTCGTGAAAATAACAATGAATACATCGATCAAAAATGGACATGGATGCGGATGGCAAGCACCTAGATCAAACAAGATCTGAGCACTTATTGGATCATTGCTCTATCTCACAAATGAGCAGGGCGGACATCACCTTTGCTTTGTAGGTGTGTGTGCAAGATTTCAATCTGCTCCAAAAGAGAGCCATATGACGGCTAAGAGAATATTGAGATACTTGAAAGGAATCCAAGAAGTTGGCTTATGGTATCCAAAGGAAGGTGGATTCAAACTAATTGGCTATTCGGACTCGACTATCTTTGGATGCGAGTTGACAGGAAAGAGCACCTCGGCACATGTCAAATGCTAGGAAACAGGTGATTTCTGGTTTAGCAAGAAGCAAAATTCAATAGCCACCTCTACAAAGCAGAATACATAGGCTGCGGGCATTTGTTGTGCCCAAGTCCTATGGATGAGGCAAGTGAGAGACTATGAAGTTGAAGAAAAGGAAATTCCAATTATGTGTGATAACACAAGTGCAATTGCAATCACTCAAAATCTGTGTTGCACTCAAGAACAAAGCATATCGATGTCGGATATCACTTCATAAGAGATCATGTGGAAAAGAAGGACATCATCTTGGAATATATCTCAACCGATAAACAATTGGTGACATCTTCACAAAACCATTATGTGAGTCAAGATTTGAAGAACTCAAGCATGAGTTAGGGTTAATTGGTGGTGACACTCGGAAGAATCAAAGAAAAGAAATGGAACACAAAAAGGAAAAAGAGCTGAACTCACAAATCAGCTAAGTAAATCACCGTGTCGGAAAGACACACTATACCAAGTCGGTGACAATTTGAGTCACAAAGAGAATTGTGAGAAGAAGAGTTAAACTAGGCGAGGGTAAAAGGTGAGTCATTTATGAGCAAAGTGACAAAAACGCGATCGTTTTACTAAGCGGGAATGTTTTTAAGAATTACGTCGGCATAATTATGACGTGTCTGAGGCAAAAGCCATGTACACCAAGCTTATGATTGGATATAAATCTTTGCCGCATTAAATACGAGACATTAAATGCTAAATCGGCGTGCAAAATCTAAGCCGGTGATTTCGATCACATTTCAAAACCACCCACACGTCCTTTCATAAACCATACTTAAACTTTCTTTCTTCTCTCTCCCATATTACCAAAACCGTTCATCTCTCTCGGAAAAAGGCAAAACTCTCTCAAAACCCTATCTATCTTCAAATCAACCTCTAAGTGTTCATCGGTGAAATCCTGAAAAATAGCATCAACCTATGATTTTGTCAAGTTAGGAAAGCAAATCCACACCGGGTCTCTTTGTGGATTTCGACGGCATGGTGAAACAGGGGTTCGACGACACCCTAGTGAAGAAAATTCTTGAGAAATTGGAAACGTCCCATTTGAAACCATTTACGAAGTTGGAATATCGATGACCTTTGTGGAGGTTCTACGTGAACGCCCGAGATTCACGATGAAGGGATAAAGTCATCTGTTCACGGAAAAAGCTCACCATCTCTCGCCAAGGATTTGGTGAACACCGCTCACTACCGAAGCGGAAGGAGTATCGAAAATCAACGGAAGGCGATGTAAACCTGGCTGCTTTGCTTGGAAGGAAATAGCCAAGCCCGACTATCTTTGATAAAATAGTTTACCAACAAACAAGAGGAGGCTTGAAGGAGGATTATCACAAATCTGTTGGACATAGTTGCCAAATGCATAGACATCAAATTTGGCGGCTTTGACCAATCAAAAAAAGTTGATCGTAATGGCTGCGATCATTGAAGAAAAGAAAATAAAGCTGGGCTGAGTTTGTCTACAACAGACTCTGCCCGAGAATGTAGGAACAAATCCTTCAAGGAAGATGGTGCATTTGGAGGATCCTAGGATATGGCACAGTGATTGGCCGGTGATGGAGGTGAAAGGAGTCCCTCTTAAACATGGAAAGGCGTTCCATGTAAATAAGAGGATGTTCGAGATCAAACCTCTCTGGCGCACGAAGAGAGCCCACGCCAAGAGAGGCGACACGAGTGAGGGGAATCGGTGACCACTGAAGATCTGTTGTTTCCTCTCCACCAAAGAAGAAAGTCGCCTCTGCCCGGTTAAGAAGACAAGCTGCTCCTGTAGCAAAAGAAAGTCAAACCCGCTCCTGCCCCTGCCCAGCCGAGTCACTGCCCAAGGCCGTGTCTCACCGCCTTGGCGAGCGTCGAGAAGGACTCTCAACTACCTTCTCCGATCGTCAAAAAGAGGGAGAACGATAAGCCAAGACGGCCAGGCTCCTCGAGTAAACACCAGCCACACGCCCCGCCGCCCAAGACTTAGAAGAAACTCTCTCGAACCGAAAATTCCTCTGGTACAAACTAGGAGACGAAGAAGAATCATCAAGCACTCCGAGCTTGTGAAACCGGCCGAGTCGACCACTCACCGGAGCAGATCTGGGAGGCTGCTAGAGAAGTAGAGTCCCCAGATATAATTGATGAGACATCTAAGTCTGTTTGAAAGCGTCAAGAGGCAAATCAAGAAACAAATCGTAGTCCGCGCAATCGAGACACAAGAAGAAGGCGATAGAGCGATAGTGATGTGATGATCCTATCCCCACATTACCCGGACATCCAAAATCGTCTGCGTGAGTGGAGGAATTGGAAATTGAGTCGATCAAGGAACATTTCCAACGGCCCGAATTTATCGAAGAAGAAGAGGAACTGAACTTCCTTGGACTAACCTCTGTGATCTCAAGATCGGATGAAGAAAAGCGCACATATATCCCGCAGATTTTCAAGGATAAGGAGAAGGAGAGATCGCGAGAAGGCGAGGCAAGAGAGAAGGCCGGATCTCCGCCTCTCACGGCACCCGCGAACATACACATCCTCACTTCGACATTCTATCGAGAAAGTGATGAGGATCGGGACCTCGCTGCGCCGCTACGAAAGAGTTGCAAATGCAAAGCAAGCAATGCGTGAATCCCGAATTCTTCATGAGAAAAGTATGATGGAGGGACCAGGAGAGTCCTCCAAAACATAGGTGAAATTGATCCAATGGGAGTGGTTGACAAAAATCGCCACCGTTGTTCTTGCCACCACTTCCCCAACTCACTCGGAAGAAGAAGAATTAAAGGAACTGGCGATGAAACGGGTTAGTGAGGACCCCGTTGAGCCAACCCCTAATGAAGGTGTCTTACCACCCCCCCAACTACGAACACTCGAGATACGGCCGGGAGTTTGGAGACGAGTGACCCCATTCCAAGTCACTCGGCTGGTGCGCCCGGTGGGGAAACTCCCTCCACTGCAAAGCAAGGTCGGAGAATCTTTGCGGATGACTCCACAACGAATCTAGGAGGCGAAGTGGAGAAGGAACAACCACAAAGTACACAAGCAAGTTGTCATCAACGAAGCTCGGATAGTTGAGATTGTCTCGGTGAGGTGCCAACTCCGCTCTGAAGGCTAATGACGGCTGCCGTGCGATCGAGGCACGAGGAAGGAACAACCACGGAGTTAACACTGGGCGATGAAAGTGCAATCCATGGGGTTGAGACTCCAATGGATGCCACCACGAAAGACCCTAAGACAGGTGACACACTGTCGAAAGGGAGGTCCAAGGCCTCACTGCGGTTGAGACTGTAGGAGGTAATGAAGGCCCACGGGAGGTTGAGACTTCCCGGGGTAAAGAAGTCAAGTAGAGAACATCCCTCCTGCTATCATTGATCCATCGAAAAGGAGATAAGCGCGCTTCATGATTCCCAGGATAATCTGATGTAACCTTTCGGGATCGGAAGGCGGCGAAGAAGCGTCGAGTCATCCCCGTGAGATCCAAAAGACTTCAGTGCGGATGTTCCCGGCCACGAGCAAGTCTAATCTCAAGACTACTCGTCAAACTTTCAATTTTGATGATGAGCCACCAATGGAAATCTCATCATCGTCCGATGACGCTCGATAAAGCCGAGACCATCCACTCAATTGGAGAAACCAAATTTGAGACCAACGAAGGCTGTTGAGACAATGAGGCTCGATAAGTCGGGTCCACTTCACAAAAGACCCCAAATTGAAACAAAGTCCACCGCACGCTCCTCAAGGCTGCAGGCGAGTTCGACTCAAAAGGAACTTCATGCGCACCTCTCATCATTGAACAAATCCCGGTTGGCGTGATGATTCCTTTGTAGAATCATTTCCTTTCTCCCAGGAGTACCCGACCTCCCTGAAGAGTCGGAGAACGAGCTCGCACGCTTCCACTGAGACCAGCTCTGTCATTCCGTCAGTACCATCGTTCGATTATGACTTTGACGTTGCATGGCCATCACCGTTGCAACGGAAGAAACAATTTGAAGTTGGGAGGTGTTCAAAGCATTATTTGCTGAAATTGAGCGGATGGAGAGGCACCAGGCCTCTATGGACATGCGATCGACAACGAGAGATGCCAACCTTGCTGCGACTTGAGAGGCATAACATCGAGGATCGAGGAATGGTGGCAACAACAAAGAAACAATGCGTGTGGAACAAGTTAGATACTTAGGACATTGTTCAACAAGGCTGGCGATATGGAGAGCGAGAATGCTTGATGCAAAAACGAAATTGAGAGAACACATTGAGCACATGCATGAAGCTCACACTGCCGAGATAAAGGCATTGCGTGAGCAAAATAAGAGTGATCTCCAGCGTATGGAAGAAAACATGGATAGAAAATTCAGCCTTCTCATGGCGAGATGAAGTTAATTTCAGCGAGAGTCCAACGCTACTCGCTCGAATTTCGTGCCGCATACACCGCAACAGCCGAGGCTCGAGGCAAAACTCGGCTATCAACGAGCTCGACTTCACGCTTGCCGATATGTTTCAGTGTTCCTCTCTCCTTTGATGATGCTAAAAAGGGGAAGAGGAATACTTTAAAGCGCTAAAGAGATCCGAAGGCGAAAAGGAGGAAGCAAGCTGTAAAGGGAAAAACAGTGAGGAAGTGTCAAAACAAAAGAAAGGAAAGTCGAGTTGAGGGGAAGGATCGAAAGATGTGACCTTGATGATTGCACAAACCCCCAACAAGGTCTTGTCTGGCGACATTATCGAAGAAACTCCCGGTGACTCGCCACTCCAACACTCTGCTATATCTATGGTGAAAAGAGAAAGACAATTGAAGCGGGGATGGAGGAAGTGGAAGGAAGAATGGATGCCCGAGTTATGAACATCTTGAAACAACATGGAGGCATTCCGGTGAGACGAAAACACTTATGCCATCTCGGATGTCGGGACCGAGCCACGATCAGTTGATGAATTTAAAACGCTCGCATCTGAAGGATACTTTGCAAAAATGTCTATGGCTCAAGCTTGGGACTTATCTTGGGAAAAGGGTCTCACGTTATGTGAAGAAGGCGACGAGCGCAGACTACCGGTAAGTCTTCGCAATAAAGCTATAAATTCTTTATTTTTCTTTTTCTCAAATGCGAGACAAATGTTTGCTCACGATACACCTTGTATTGTGTAAAAGAACAAGAATGTCATGATCAATAAAAGGATTGATTCTACGCATACATTCTATGTGAATACACTATCTATCGTATGTATCTTTGCTATTTACATTTTTGAATGTTTTAAGTTTTGGCATCATCAAAAAGGGGAAATTGTTGGGAAATTTATTGTTTAGATTTTGATGAATGCCATGTAAAACTTAGAATAGGAAGTTGGCACCCCATTTTGTTGTAAATCGCACTTTTGTAATAAATAGGGCTGGTCAAGCCGTGAGTTAAGTCACTATGCCCAAACATGCAAGAAGACAAGTGGAGACTAGAAGGAAGACTCACTGCGAGACAACCGAGTATGGCAAAGAAGAGAAGACGGGAACTCTCTTGAAGGAGCAAATGAGATGCAATCGAGTGGAGTATCGATCAAGTCAACTCAAGAAAAGCCAAGTCTCAAGTTGAAGTGACGGAAGAGTCATCCATGATTGGAAGGCGACTCTAAGTCACCTGGGAAAGCAAGGAAATGCGGTCAAGTCGAGATAATCTGAAAAAGATCCGTTGCACGAAATCAAGAGAATTACTTAAACAAGTAATATCTCCATGCTACCTTTCTCGAAGTGCTCAGTCCCAAAAAGCGTGCAAAAGGAATAAACCAATGGGAAGCACTACACCGTGTCGAACTCGAAAAAGGTGAAGAACAATTCATACGAGGAAATGGCAATTCCAAGGACTGCAACAAGACAAGCCAATGACCACAAGTGACTTTAAAAAATAAGCTATCTCTTCAACGGGCGATTTTTTGAAAGATCACTATAAAAGGCGAGGAATGACTGCGAGAGGAGGTGACGAAACCACAAACATTCAAGCAATTATTAGAATCGTAACCTGGAATATTCTCAAGTTATTAAACGCTCAATCCTCAAGTCTACACTACGAAGAACATCAATCCAACACTCACCCGTGAAGGAAAGATAACTTCAATCGGTTGAAGAGGAAATTACTGAAGAATCAAGGGGGTCTACATTCCACGAAGGATTGTAGAAAGGTTCAAGGTCGAACCAAGTCTTGAGCTTTTGGAGGGCTTCGTGATCAAATCCAAAGAGCTTGAGCAAGTGGGTTGTAGTAGCAAGGCAGCTGCCCTGTGAAGAAGAAGCTGAGTCGTGCGAGAAGCTAGGCCGAGTGATCAAGGCGTCTCGATGAGTCCCAAAGGATCAAGTCACTGTGTGATCAAGACTTGTATCTGGATCTACCACTTTTTATCTTGATCAATACCTAGTGGATTCCTCCAGGAGTTGGAGAAGAGAGGGAGTAGAAGAATTACCCCATCTTCGAACCTCTATAAAAATCTTATTGTGTCATTTACATTTCAAAGACACTTTAATTCTTGCATCATATTTGTTTAGTTTCTTTGACATATTTGCTATCCATTAGATAATCTCTAAGTACTAAATCAAGCTCTAAATCTCTACTTAACCAAACTTAAGGGTGTTAAGTCTTCCTGAAAAAACAAACAACGATTGAGTTAATTTAGACTTAACAAATGAGTTATTCCATCAACGGCTCGATTGAGTCTTTGAGAGACTAAATCTCTTGATTAACTAAATTGGTCATCCCACTAAGGACACAAATTTGTGTAGTATCAACTCGAATTTTTAAAAGGACTAAATCAAAATTTGGTAAGGTTTATTCAACCCCCTTTCTAAACCTTACACTTACACCCTTGGGACTTACAAAATGAAAATGTTAAACTTTTTTGAAGGACGAATGAGAGTATATAGGTGATGCTACTTTTAGGGCGGTTACTTCAAGTCAGGGTTTGAATAAGTTCAAGTCTTCTTCTTCTCAAGCGGAAAGTCTTCCAAGCCTTCTTCTTCGGGAGCTGGAAATCTTCTAATGGGAACTTGTGTGTACACAATGTTAGACGGGCCCCGGGTTGTCTCAAGGAGATGAAATCTTCTACTGGGAACTTGTCTGCACACACACAAACATTAGACGGGCCCTGGGGTTATCACAGGGAGGCCCCTCCGACGCTCAAGTCAAGACGATGATCGAGAGAGAATGTAAGAGAGTAATTGAATACTGAATAATGATTAAGTGAGATTATGAAAGATTAACTTACAAATGAATAGGAGGGACCTTTATATACCTGGGTGATGGGCCTTGTGGGCCGTGTAGTGGAAAGTAGCATGTGGGCCAGTCTCAAACTTCTTTGGGCCGGATTATTCCATATGTAGCCCGTTGGGCAATTAATGTTATTATTCCAATTTATAAATTGAATTATATATCAAATATTAAATGGCATTTTTGCCCCCAACATAAGCCCCCCAGCTCCGTTGTGCGGGAGAATAAAGCAGTGCGAGAGCTAAACCGATACTATATTTGTCTTGTTCTTTATCTTGTTTTGTCTTTGAGATTCTTTGACCATTCTTACACAATGACACACTTGGGAGGAGTGCTTTGACCATGTCTTCCAAAGGTAATATTTCTCTCTATACTCTTTAACTTTGAATTTCTTTGCTTGGTAAAACATTTAGTGAAAATATTCTGAGAATTGAGGAGAGTGCCCATGGAGAGTTGGAGTGAGGAGTTGAGTGCATCAAAATGCGAGGAGAGAGATGAGAGCCCGAGAGTTGGTAGAGGGTGCCCTGTGGCACCTCCTCGGAACGGGCAAGGGCGCCCCCTTTGCGCCCTCAAGGACGCGCCCGCGCGCCTTCCTGCGTGGAGGAGGGCGCACCCGAGGGGCGTCTAAGCCCCGGTCCATTCTTCCTTCGTATTTCTCCGTCTTCTCCAGAGTTTTCTCATATTTCGGGCTGGATTTCGGATTCCGGCCTTTCTTCACTTCCGATCGGGGACCGGGGCGTTACCTGTCATTCAATATTTGGTTCTGTTATTCCATTTCCACCTTTGCCAGTAGGCTTTGATATTCCCCCTCTAGCTCTGGAGTTGTGTTGTGATAATGAGGGGGAAGTAGAGCTTGAGTCAGGTTCATGCCCGAGTGATGAGGTTCCTGAGGAGGAGTCCGAGGGGGACAGTCTAGAAGATGTCCATCGGCCTATGTATCAGCATAAGCCTCCTCCTGAGTGTTGAGCAGTTGTCCCGAGAGAGTTAGTCAACAAAGTTTCATCTTTGTGTCTTTATAGGTTGAGGGAGCGGTTGGGGCTCCCTTCGGTGTTCCGGATGTTGGCTCCGGGATCGGGGAATATACTTACTCATCCTCTCGAGGACTTTATTATGGTGTATCTATACAACTTCTCTGTTGGTTTACTCTTCTTCTGGATAATTTTCTTTTGACGATCCTCAGATCAGTGGGAGCATGTGCAGGACAGATGGTTTCCCCATGCTTATGAATGCATACGGGGATATGAGTATGCTATGCGGAAGCTGGATATGCCCACCACTTTGTAGATAAATTCCACTCCATATTCTATGCCAAAAAATCTTCGGGAGATATTTTCTTGCATTTCTTTCCTCGCTCCCAATGCAAGTTTCTTACGAGACTCCCCTCTCCTGGCGGGTTATGAAAATAGGATTTCTTTTATGTGAGGGATAACGGTTAGGAGCTTCCCCACGAGTGGGTTTCGAAGGCCAAGTTAGCACGGGGTACAACTGCTTCTCGTAAGGAGATGTCGGAGGTTTATAGATCCAAAGAGTTGTTTAAGAGTCTTCTGAATGTTAGGGATTTCTTTGGTACTCAACATTGTTTTATTTCCTCCTATTGTTCCTCGCTTTTACTTGTATACTTGACTGCTTCTGTTATCTTATATTGTTTCTTATTTACTCTTCAGGAAAGGAGAGTTATCGCATCGCTGAGTTGATGGCCTTCAAGAAGAAGGAGAAAGAGAAGGCCAAGGAAAAGTCTATTGCTGGCGGGAGCTCGAGCGCCCCGTCTCGAGGTAACAGTGAGCGTGGGCCACGCCCTTGCTAGCCGGAGGGTGACCGATACCCCGATTCTCATTTCAGAGATCGTGTTGATGTTGTTCTGCTCCCGACCTCCTTCCGACTCTTACGAGGAAAAAGACCGAGGAAGGAGCCTGGTGATGTTGCACTTGGGACCATTGGTCCCCGAGTTCTTTTTTCTGGCGGCGTGAACCGTCGCGAGGGGATTCAGTCCTACTGGGACTTCATAGATTCGGGCATGGGATATGCCAACACTAGAGGAGCATTGTCTTCCGACAATCAGTCCCGCCTCGGATCTTGGTCCTTCAAGGACATCGAGACGCATCTCTGTGGAGACATTGCCCGGGTAAGCTTTGTGGTTACTTTACGTTTCATTCTTCATTCTTGTTTCCTTTCATTCAATTAGGACTTATGCAATTTTTGGTATAGATTCTGAACCTTCGGCGACATCGAACCATCGGGGCGAGATGGTGGAGATGGAGAACCACCAACTTCAGGGCGAGATGAAGAACCTCAAGGCAGGGCTAGTCGGCACGAGGGCCAAATATCTGATTTGTTTAAGAAGTATAAGCGGGCAAAGGCTCGGCTTGAGCATGAGGCGAAGACGAGCGAGTGTTCTTTCGATCTCCTATTGGTGCCCATTATTGACGAGGAGAGGTCCATCTCGGTGGAGGCCTACAAAGCTTTCTTGTATTATCGTTCGGATTTGATGAGGGATTCATCCTCCTATTTTGATAAGGCGGTGCGTCATTGTTGGAAGTTGCTACGAGAGAGTGGGAAGGCCTCCGTGAGGTGATAGGTATCCTGGATTTGAGTTTTTGATAAGGAGGAGGAGGGAGAGAGCCGACGGTGTGGGCGGTGGCAATGGAGAAGAGACAGGTTGTGCCGATGTTGTAGAGGAGAGAGAGCCCCCTATGCTTGAGTAGTGATAGTTTATTCCAGCCAAGATGGCCCTTGTTTTTAACCCACTGTTTAGGGCTTGCTTTCTACGCTTGGATTTTCTTGTTGGCGGGGACTTGTTCATATTTGGTGTGGAGATGAATCCTTCTCTTCGAGAGGAAACCTTAGTTCTTCCGAAACAACCAGAGATGGTTTGCACGGAAGTTAGGGGGCGCCCTTAGCTAGAGATGTTAAGCGGGCTTGGGCCTTCACGGGCCACCCCATTTAGCCCGTAAAAAATAGGGTTAGGGCCAAGTTTTTCTACCCCGTTTAAATCCGGGCTTTTTTGGCCCGGACCGTTTAACCCACGGGCTAAACGACATTTTTTTGGTATTTTGATATTTTTGTTTTTCAAATTAGAGGATTGGTGAATTAAGGAATAACAAAATTTACGTAATATTTCCTAAGAAAGATATTTTTATAGTGACTTAAAATATAATCAATTATGATGATTTAAAATGCTATATAATTTATATCTCTCTAATAAATACAATACTATAATCTAAATAATTTAAAATTTCCGTGACTTAAATGTGACAAATAATTGAAACTTTATGCAAATAATTATAAAGATGAATTTGTATATTTTGAGATTCCAACTTATCTCACGCACAAACATTGAACATCAAATCGCGTTTTATCATTATTTATATTTATTTATTTTGTTTGGCAAAAATCAAAAGTTATTAAGAAAATATTCATTATATTGTGTTTATCATTCTAGATTGTAGTTTTTTGTTTCTATTTTCATTTTAGAAATGAGTTTTAATTGCACATATTTTTGTTTTAACTCTTATTGCAGTAAGTATGTTCTTAAAGTTTCATTTAGTTTGAATTTTATCACGATAATAATGATGTTTGATTGTATTTGAATTTTAAATTTTTTTCTTGTAATGCAACATAAAAAAATTGTGTAATTTAGTTTTGCATATTTAGTTTGAATGTTATATTTTTATACATGCTTTAGTATAAAAATTAGATTTAAATAAAAAAAATAATTTTTTGGCTTGTAGCCCTATAGTGGCCCGTTTAGCCCGAAGCCCGCTAGGGTTAGGGTTAGGTTCGCATATTGCCAGCCCGCATAGTAGTGGCCCGTTTAGCCCGAATCCCGTTAGGGCTGGCCCTATAGGGCTAGGACCAGCCCGTTAACATCTCTATCCTCAGCTTTGGATGTTCTTACAAACGGCACCAAAATGAAGCTGATTTTAGGGCAGATCACTCCAAGTCAGAGTTTCTGAATAAATCCAAGTCTTCTCATTCCCAAGTGGAGAGTCTTCCAAGCCTTCTTATCCGGGAGCTAGAATCTTCTACTGAGAACTTGCCTGCACACACGCAAATATTATACGGGCTCCGGGCTTATCCCAGGGTGGCTCCTCTGACGCTCAAGTCAGCACGGTGATCGAGAGAAAATGTAAGACAATAACTGAATACTAAATAATGATTAAGTGAGATTACGATAGATTCACTTACATATGAAGATGACGAACCCTCATATACTTGGGTGATGGGCCTTGCGGGCCGTGTAGGAGAAAATGACATGTGGGCGAGTCCCGCACTCCTTTGGGCCGGGTTCTATATGTAGCCCATTAAGCAATTAATGATATTATTCCAATATATAAACTGAATTATATATATAGTGCAAACTTTTAACACCAGTGGCTTTAACACCGGTTGGTCTACTAATAGACACCGGTTTAAAACCGGTGTCTATCAGCTTTTTTGTAGTAGTGTATTAAATATAAATGATATTTTTGCCCCCAACAATAGGAAAAGTTGATGAGCACCAAAGTTCTAACACGCAAAACAAGCTATCATTATTGTAATATAATATATGGAGGGGATCCTGTGAGACCACCCTCCTAGGTAAGACCATAGGACCAAATCTACACCATCAAAAAAATAAATCAATGGCCAAGATATAAACAAATCTATACAACAATTCCTATGAAAGTATACATTAGAGGGGGTAAAACAGGAATCCAGGAAATTAAATGTAGTAACCGCTTCCTAAAAATTAGGGACGTGGTCTTGTATTGATCACGTCCCCATAATCAAGCGATTCACCTTTCCTTTCTCTCCCTTCCCATTCGAACCTGCAAATTATTCAAATATGGCAACATAATCATGCAACAATTAATGAAAAGTATGCAATTCCACTAAACTAACTATACATTAAAACATTACTAAGTATACATAAACAATTAACTAAGTATACAATTACACTAAACTACCTGTATATTAAAACATTTCTAAGTATATAGAAACATTTAACTAAGTATACAATTATATTGAACTAACCATACATTAAAATATTACTAAGTATACAGAAAAATTTAACTAAGTATACAATTACATTGAACTAAATACACAATTCCATTTGAATTACTTATATAACTAAGTATACAATTCCATTGAACTAAGTATATAATGCCACGAAACTAAGTATACAAATTCACTAAACTACTTATATAACTAAGAATACGATTCCACCTTTGAACCAAGTATACAAATCCACCGAACTAAATATACAATAAAACATGACTAAGTATACAAGTCCACTGAACTAAGTATACAATAAAACGATTCACACAAATATGGCGGAAAGAAGTATCAATTTTGAAAAAAACGCTTGAAGTTGATGATTTTTCCTCCCTAAAAATCGGGTAATCGAAAAGGTAGGATTATGTTTCCTTAAAAATAGCTAATAAACGTCCAATTAATAAAATCGATTAAATATAAAAGTATAATTATACCTTTATAAGCCTAAATTAACTAAAATGATCTACACCATCCAAAATTTTAAATCAAGAGTCCATAAGTATTCTTATGGACTAACCTAAATGGATTGGTCTCATTTGAACAAATACCCTATATATATATATATATATATATATATATATATAGGGGAGGATAAAGTGAGACCATGTCTCTAGGTGAGACACAATGGACTATCTCAATCATCCCCCACTATTAATCAATGGGTGTGATTTAATGGATAAAAATTATATTAAAATATTAATTTAATCAACATAAGGGTAATAGGGTAAAATAACATAACAAGGTAGTTACAAAAATAGAATCAAATCTCTTTCTCTCTCATGCATCTCTCATCTCACGTGTCTCTCTTCCTCCATCTCTCTCACGCCTCTCCCTCTCTCTCTCTGTCTCACGTCTCTCTCTCTCTCTATCTCAATTCCACCATTAACGCAAATTTGAAGAACTCGAACTGTGAAAAATACTCTCTCTCAATTCCACCATTAACGCAAATTTGAAGAACTCGAACTATGAAAAATAAAATAGTGAAGAAGATGCGCTTATGTTCGAATCATGATGCATGACGAATCATCAGTCGTAGAAAAAACTCTACCCAACAATATCAATGGTGTAGACATCGATGGAGAACTCGAAACTAAGCTATTAACATCAACTCTTAAAAAACTGTAATTTTCACGAATAAGAGGATGCATAGATACTTATGAAATGATGTATAAATACTTATGAAATGTTGCATAGATACTTATGAAACGATGCATACATCTGTAGGATATTACATATTTGAAAATATGCAATAAAAATCAACTAAATATGCATTATCTGAAACCTATCTATGCAGCGTAAAAAAACTAATATGTAGTACATTATACCTAACTATGCAAGACGTCATAAACTATGCAACAAAATCAACTAACTATGCATTATCTAGAATCTATCTATGAAGTGTGGAATAACTAAATATGCAGTACATTATGTAACATCCCATTTTTATAATTTCCAAAAGCAACATCCCATTTTCATAACTAAATATGCATTATATTGAATCTATTTATGCAGTGTAGAATAACTAAATATACAATACTTTATATTCAATTATGTATTATTTTCGTAAAACAATGCCAACAAAACAACTAAATATGCATTATTTGATGTCTAATTATGCAGTAGAAGAACCCTAACTATACTGTAAAATAAAAATATTTGGAAAGAAAACAGGTTCCTTAAATTCCGCCACAAAATCCGGCAGTTTCAATTCCAGCCCATAAAAACAGTTTCAAAAAGTCAAACTTACTAGAAAACCCGTTGGAACCACTAATTTGAATTACAAAATTACAATCTTACCCTTAAATTGGCGGAAATCAGGGAAATTAAAAAAAACTGAATTAATCACATCCCTTCATTTTTTAAGATCAATGGGTAAGATGAGTCCACACTGTCTCACCTAGGGAGGGTGGTCTCATTTGAACCAAATCCTATATATATATATATATAGGATATGGATCAAATAGGTCCTCCTACTTGGGGTGAGTCCATGGGGACACATCCTAACCATAGATCAACAATTTTGGGTGGTCCAGATTTTTAGGGCTTTTTTATGTTTATTTTTTTTGTTTCAGCAATTAAAAAGGGTAGGGTGGTAATTTGGCACTTTAGAATCAGTTACTAAGATTTCATTCCCTCTTTCACGCAATTTCACCCACTCTTCACGCACACTCTCTCTCCAGCGTTTCAGTTTCAAAAAAAATTCTCTGTTGCTTATGTAGTATAGGGTTGTTGCTTATGTAGTATAGGGTTGTTGCTTATGTAGTTAATGTATCTGTGATGCATGTGTAGTGTATATTCATTGCTTATGTAGTATAGGCTTATCGCTTATGTAGTATGGGTTTGTTGCTTATGACTTGCTTATGTAGTTAATGTATTAAGTGGTGCATACGTAGTTTATATTCGTTGCTTATGTAATATAGACTTGTTGCTTATATAGTATGAGTTTGTTGCTTATGACTTGCTTATGTAGTTAATGTATCCGTGGTGCATACGTAGTGTATATTCGTTGCTTATGTAGTATAGACTTGTTGCTTATGTAGTATGGGTTTGTTGCTATGACTTGCTTATGTAGTTAATGTATTCGTGGTGCATACGTAGTGTATATTTGTTGCTTATGTAGTATCGGATTGTTGCTTATGTAGTATCGGATTGTTGCTTATGACTTGCTTATGTAGTTAATGGTATATAAACCATGACACATCTACACAAGCAACAAATTACATCTTCATAAGCAAACTTCGAACTGAAGTCAAGCTCTAGCAACTATGGCAAATTGTCTGCAACATTTTTCACACAATAGTGCGTTGAAGAAGAATGATGAATGATTACACAGTAGTGCATTGAAGAAGAAGAAAGATGAGATTTGTTCACGTTGAATTTGACGTGAGATTTGCATAGATTGTGTGATCATAATGTGAACAGAATCCCATGAATATTGGGTAATTTTGTAGGATGACTAATTTACCCCTTTCTCTAATTACCAACATTTAATCTGAATTTTTAGCTCTAAAATCACAACCATTGAAAAATCTAGATATGTGGCTAGAATTGGTCCCTATGGACTTACCCTAAGAGGTGGTCTCATATAACCCTCTCCCTATATATATATATATATATATATATATATATAGGGATGGGATCTGTGAGACCACCCTCCTAGGTTAGTCCATAGGACCAAATCTACACCATCCAAATAGTAAATCAATGGCCAAGATTTATTACAATATATACAACATTTCATAAGTAAGTATACAATGAGACTAGTACCTCCGATGAGACCGTATTGACTGATCTATACCATTCTAATAAATCAATAGATGACACAGATCTACCAAATGTATATAATATTAATAACTAACAAAAAAAACTCATAAGAGGGTAATATAGGCAACGTACAAATAGAATTACTGATAACCGCCTAAATCACGTTGCTACATATCAATAACCAGTGGCTTAGCCCACCTGGCCACCACAAGCAATTGTGGGATGGAGGTCAGGGGTTCAAATCCCTGCTCCATCAAATTGTTTGTGGGGTGGAGGTCAGGGGTTCATATCCCTACTCCATCAAATTGCTCCCCGGGGCATATGCGAGCTGGTGAAGATTTGGTGGGAACTCATACTGAATAGCATCCGTGTGGGTTCGATTCGGGGAGAGATCGTTATTAGTAGATTGGGGGGTCGAACATAATTGTTCTCTTTACCTGGGAGGATCTGGTTGTACGTCAGCAGACCCCGTCAACACTGGCCAGTGCGTGCACATTCCGCGGTTTACCTTGGCGGCAACAATGAGGAGCCGGAGCTGTTGTCCTCAGGCATAGTCAGGCGTAAGCCTGGAAGCTGAGTTATCAAAAAAAAAAAACAAAGGAATATGTATCAATGATTAATCACTCTTCCTAAATTGATTCTCATCCAATCAAGCTATTTTGTTCCTAACAAATCACCCACAATCTCTTTCTTCTTTCATGGGTAAATATAACAAACCAAGACAAGTAAAATTAATCCCTACTTTCTTACGAACATTGATAATGCATAAAAGAAAAGAAAAAATAGGAACATTCAATATAATGGACTTATATTTGCATAAATAGTTATTAAAAAATGTATATAAAGATCGACATTAATGGATGTTTGAATTGATATTACAAATTTTAAATCTCTAAGAAAAATTCGAACAATGATAACACAAAAATAAAAAGTTCCAACTAATGCATATATCACCCTACTATGTTGCAAGAAAAAAAAAAAACCCTTTGGACATGTACATTAAAATGATACTTAATATTAAATAGATCATTGCATGTAACTTTAACATTCATGGAAACTTAGAACAAAAACATATTGCATATATACTACAGTTTCATAACTTTCATTGCCTAATTAACAAAAATAGTTTGTTGTAGCAGGCAGTAGAAATAATGTCAGACAAAGGCTGGAAAGAAAGTCTGGTTCGACAAAATATGGATCCCAGAAATAGGTCAAAATAAAAAAGAAATCCACGAGTTTGGAATGCAATTTACTACATCGGAGATGTATACAGCTACGGTGGCCACAGTTCTCTAACCGCTGGTTCCGGTTCCTCATTTTGGAGGAACCGGAACTGTTGCCTCACGATTCCGGTTCCAAAACCAGAACCGACGGTTCCGGTCCGGTTAGGAACTCGGTTCCTCCACGATTTCGGTTCTGATTTTAACCGGAACCGTTTGTTTATCTTTTGATAATTTTTTGATTTCTTAAAATAGTTTATCAATTTCAGTTAAAAAAAAGGAAAATAAAGAAAAAGACTTGGACTTAATATTCAATAAAGTTTTATACTTACTATTAATAATAATATTAAACTATCTATATATACTATTAGAGTATGAGCTAGTCTCCTGTCGGACGGTCTAACGGATCTACATCCGTTAGACGGATCCCCAAACCCGACCCGGATCTTTAAAAAAAAATTACTCCAAATTCTCCTTGCTCTTCTTTGCGTGTTCTCTCGCTTTCTCAATCATTCTCTTTCTCTTCACTCATTTTAGTCTTACTTTACGTATAATAAGTCATTGAAGAAGACAACGATATACTACAAGATTACGACATTAGCAAGAAGCTCGAACACGCATACAAGTCATTCCAATGCGATCCAAGTTCGATTTACTGGTCGACCCCGCATACTCCAAGAGTTTCCGTGACTTCATATTCAAATTTTCACAGAAAGACATTTAAAAGTTTACACACTAACGATATATATTAATTCCACTTGCATCTGGTTGGGCTTAGTGTCTTTGTTGGTTCATGGCGAGATGATTGTTCGCTTTACAGCACAGCAAGAAAAAAAGGGCGTGTTTTTGTTGGCCATTTTCGGATGGTGGTGCCTCCAATATTGATCTTTTGCTATAGTTAGCATTTTCATTTTATTGTATTTATAGGTACAAATAGGTTACACACATTTTTGTTTAGTTCTGAAAACAAAGAAATGTGATCCGAGGCACCCAATGATACAAGTATTAGTATCGATTAATACTTTTATGGAGAAATACTAATACATTTTATAAGAAAAACTAATACTTTGCAGAGCACTACTAAAATACTCTCTAGAATTTACTAATACTTTTTCGAGAAACTACTAATACTTTTCCGAGGGACAGACTAATACATTTCAGGAGTATATTCATGAGAAATACTAAAACTCTTGGGAACTACTAATACATTTCACAAGAATCGCTAATACTTTTTAGAAGGACGACTAATACTTTTCGTAATGACCGTTTAATACATTTCGGAGAAAAATTTAATTATATTCAGGGAACTATTAATACATTTGGAAAGAACTCATAATACTTTTTAGGCATTTACTAATACTTTTCAAAATGACTATTAATACATTTCGGAGAAAAATTTAATTTATTTCAAGGAACTACTAATACTTTTTCGAGGAACTACTAATACTTTTTGAGGGATTGTTAATACATTTTAAGTGTATTTAGGAGAAATACTAAAAACTCTTCAGAAACTACTAATACATTTCAGAAGAACTGCTAATACTTTTTAGAAGGACGACTAATACATTTCAGAAGGACTGCTAATACTGGTGCTCCCTGAAAACTAATACAACACCACTGCTAATATTACGGAAATGCCACCGGATCCGCGGGTCAGATCCGTCTAATCTGTCAAACCCGTTAGACGGTCGATAGGAGTTTTTGTGTTAGAGTATAGAAGAATCAAAGTTCACGTAATTCGCTTACAATATTTGATCTAAAACGTGTCTCATGTAGTTACGAAAATAAAACATCATAATAAACATTTAATATTTCGTCTAGCATGTATTTACCAAAATAAAATTGTTGGTTTTAACCTTAAAAAATGATTCCATCACGTTTCCACCGCCCGGTTCTACGGTTTTTGAGACCTAGGAACCGAATCAAAACCGCCTATACGGTTCGGTTGCTTTGGAACCGTTGACCATGATTACGGTTTAGGAACCATTGACCATGATTTCGGTTCGGTTTGAAACCCGATTTTGGTTCCATTTGGCTACCCCTAGATACATCTCTATAGGGAATATGGCTTGAAGAGTGGGTTTGACATAAGAAGCACAACAAGACGATTTAGGAACAAAGTGATTTGTATATAGTATGTAGTGTGCAATGAAAATGATTCAAAAACATTAAGAGCTCCATTCGTCTTGAACTTAATAAGCTTTTTTAAGACATTGTATGGTTCATTGTTCTCCCCCTTTCTCGAAACTTATTTTTTTGTTATATTTGTTACATAACCATTTTCTACAGGAATTGTTTTTCCGGAATGTCTAACACTATCCAATACTTTGCAAAATTTACTTTAATAAATATGCACATACATCATTATAAATATGCAAAAATATTAATTTCATATATGCGGAATGGGAGGAGTGAAAACATACATCATGTTACTTCTAAGTATACACTAAATTAAGAGTAAATGTTATTATTAAGTATGCAATAGATTAATTTAAACATGCAATACCAACAAAGTTATTATACACAATAATTAAATACTACAATGTCAACACAAAATAAGTACATTTAAAAAAAAACATACTAGAAATATTTAAATACTATCACGAACATCAAAGTTTCAACCCATGCACTGTACCATCCTGCTTCAAAATGTCGACTATTTTCCTAAAAAAACTACAATTTCTTCTCAGTCCAGAATTTCCTTGCTTCTTTCAAATTTTTCTCTCTTTGTTCGTTGTCATCATCGAGCGTTATTACTGAGCAATACTTGTGACGCAAATTAGCAAGTTGGGTAGCGGTACTTCTCTCTAGCCCACAGATCCAACCCCTCGTCCCTCCACCCATGTAAATCTCTATATATCGCATAGCAAATATCCCACAATCAACTTTATTTACTTGTCTCTCTATGACATAGAAAGGGTAACGGATCGAATTTACGGATGACCCACCTCATTTGGTCGCATCATCTAGATACCAAATATTGTGAAAACACGTGAATCTGGAAAAATATCACATTCAAACAAAAAAATCAATTATTAATAAAAATTATAAAAATCCTGTATTTAAAATAAACCATATCCAGCTATATAAAAAAATATCTAAAAACATACAATTTGATCAAATGAACCAAACATGCAATGAAACACAACTAACTATGCATGTAAAATGCATTAATTATGCACTAAAAAATAACAAATAAATTTCAAGAATGAAACCTTCAAGAGAAGTCATATGCAATAATTATGACCTAAAAATACATTGAAACTCATCCAAATATGCATAAAATCATGCGTAAAGTTGCAATCAAATCTAACAAAAATTAGAGGAATCTAACCTTCAGTAGAAATCATGTACAATATGAATGAACTAAATATGCAATGAAACTCAACTAGTTGTGCATAAAATGACATCTATGTGTAGTGATAGATTTGGGGATAATAACCTTCGATATAATCCATTTGTATTATGTATCAACTACGTATGCAAATTACATTAGGTAATTATACAATAACCACAAATATAATATACTTTGTTATTTTTCAGAAAAGGAATATTGAATATGCAGTAAATATAAAACAACTATGCAATATAATTATTGTGAACACACAAAGTCTAAT
Source organism: Rehmannia glutinosa (assembly GCA_016081115.2). Classification (NCBI taxonomy): domain Eukaryota; kingdom Viridiplantae; phylum Streptophyta; class Magnoliopsida; order Lamiales; family Orobanchaceae; genus Rehmannia; species Rehmannia glutinosa. The sequence goes on along the minus strand of JABTTQ020001481.1, from coordinate 13,024 downwards.
ACTCAAAAATCAAAATATCCTTCATTCTCCATACCCTACATCATGTTTATCTAATTCACATAAGATTTCCCCAAATAAACTGAGCATACAAATTACACCAACAGAATACATATAACTTCATGTAAATTACAGAAATTAACAATAGGATAAAAAATCTCTGAATCAACAAAAAACGAAAAACAACTTCAGCACCAACATACTTGTATTCCAACAAATAATAGATGGAAACTTGATCGTGAATTTTTTTTCACTAAACTGCAAGTGTACGATGTAGCTAGTAGATAACAGCGAGCAATGTCGTATTCCTCAGAGATTAAATACGAAACACATAAATTATAGTAAACCTCGTATTCTAATTTTATTGAAGCAACCAAATTCAAAGAGTTTTTATCTAAACTAATCTTAAATTATCAAATAAAATTTCTAAGTATTGTATAAACGCGAACTTCACAAAGAATTAAACAAATACGAAAAGCAACCCTAGGATTATAATCTCAACATACTTCATCAATATTAATTCCAATTAATGTTTCATCAAAACCAGTTTCTATATATATGGGTTCAATTCCTAAAGTAGTTTATTCTCTCTCCCGAAATAAACAAACTGTTTATTAATAAGAATTGCTAGTATCCCTACTCAACAATTAATATTAATTCCCAAAAGATCTTAAAATTGAAGTAAACCCCCACAAGAAGTTATAACCCTCCCGAATCTATACTGTCTATGTTATTAATTTGTTTTTCATGAGTTAGAACTCATCTCCCGAATTATGAACTAACAAATAAGACATGTAAATTGTTGCCCGGATAATCTACAAGAAATAAGCACTGAATTCATAAATAGAACACAAGAAACCAATTAAGAAGAACCAATCAAATTAGAATTAACATGAATCCACATTTTGACCATGCCATAGGATCAAGAAGTTTAGCCTAACATATTTGAAAACAAATTCATAGACAAACTTGAAATCAAATAGTTTAACATCGAATTAAGTATAGAACAAAAAATCTAAACTATGATGATAGAACCCTTCTTGTGTAGATGGATCATTCTTCAAAGTCTTGAACTCTTGTGCCTTCGTAGATGCGAAAGGTCTTGTGTCGTTTTTGTTGAAGTGTATTTTTCCCTAAAAGTGTGTAAAATTTCGTGTGTAATGTCTCACTCACTTTAGGACTTGGTTTTTCTTTTATAGATGCTTTGATAGATCCCTGGTAGAGTCCCGATGAAATTAGGAAATAAATCACCGTACAGACAAAGTACACGACCATGTACTATTACACGGCCAGTCGGGTATGTAGTTTTGCTCTCTTTTTTTGTCCAAATCAAGTTACACGGCGTGTATTAATACACAAATGGATCGTGTATTATGTCTCTAAAATTCTTCCCTCAAATAAGTCGCACGAACGTGTAAAATAACACGGATGCAAAGCACACGGTCGTGTATTAGTACACGGGCGGCCGTGTATTTTGTTCTTCGTCGTTTTCTTCATGTATTTGATCGTCTCTTGGCATTCAATATTCTTGTCCGGGTTGTCGTACTAATATCTTCTAATAAAAACCTTGTTTTCTCGTAAAAATATACAAGAAAACGCAGTATCGAGTCCAACAAAGGAAACCAACTAAAACACACTAAATATACATGCAAATGTGTCAAATATGTACCAAACTAAAGTAAGCCCCTAAATGCACGTATATTTTATACGGAGTTAATTGCATCTCTGGTACCACAAGATTTTCTTCATTACAATTTTAGTCCCACGTTTGCGCAATAGTCCCGTATGATTAAGATTGTTGCAAAAGAAGTCTCGAGATCCTAAATTCAGCATATTTGGTCCCATAATTTTCAAGGATTGAACCTTCGGTCCCAAAATATTTCATTTTACATTATACTCAATTTGCCTTAGATTGCAGACACAAAAATGGTATTAGAGCCCAGGTTTATTAAGAACTTTTAGTTATATTTATTATATTTATGTAATTAACAATTGGTGAGGAGAATTTTCTCCGAGAATATGGATCTGGACAATTGTCCAAGATGTACACCTTACAGGACATATCGTCAAATTTTGACGATGTATGCACAAGATCACCAAGACAAGATAGCATATTGGAACAACCAATATGTTGAAAAGGAACTTGAAGGAGCCGATAGGGAAACCTTGAGCACTGCGAGAGACAAGCGGCATATTATATGAGTTTCTTAACAGTAAACCAGATATTATATGTCGATCTGATGAATCATCAGGAAGAAGTCCATGAAAATGCCCATCAGAATAATGATTCCCCGATGGAGTACCGAGTGGATCGAGATACTTCCAGACAAATCTAAGTTCTCGAAGATCTTAGAAGTCCAAAGACGATGCGTAATTATGGCAACCGCCATATTCATCTACCATACAAGTTCATCGATCGAACCATATGGAGACGATGGTGAAATATCGAAGGAGACTCTTGAAATCCTTCATGATATTCAAACGAGTCAAGAATCGGAGGACAGACCAAGTTCACCGGGAGGAAAGAAACGTATTAATTTCGAGACAGTACCTTATTTACACCAAAAAGTGAAACCAACCGAGTTATACAAAAAATGACAGATGATGAAAAGCTTATCGCTATCATCAAATGAAAATCCGTCACACATTAAAAGTGATGGATAAGGAGAAAATGAATTTTAAAGATCTACATGACCTTGCAGAATCCTTCACAGGATTAGGAATTGTAGATTTAAAGATGAACACATGAGATGGAACAACTTTGGTTACCTATGACCCACAAGGTAGACCAATTCCACCACCGCCACCAGTAAATCCCAACCTCGCAGAAAGTGCGGGTTCAAATCATGGAACCCAGGACGAGAGAATGCATCACGTTGGAGATTTCACCACAGGGAATGAACCACTTTCAGGAACAGGAGCTCGACCACCTCTTGCGGGAACTCAACAACCTTCTAGAAGGCCAAATGTTTATCAAACGCCTTATGGAAGATCACATCTCGACCCAATACATCCATATGGGTTGATGCTAAATCTGGATATCCCAGATTTTAAAAATTGAGAAGTTCTCCTTGATGAATGGGCATCAACTATGAGGATTGCAGCAGATACCCTTGATCTTACGAAAGATTCCTTCATTTTACTATTTGAAATGAGTCTTGAGGGATCCGTAAGGATTGCATGGGATATGACCAAAGCAAGTATGAAAAGCGCGGTCACGGCAGGGGAATCACTAAAAGGAATTGTCGATGATATGGCAAAATTATTCAAAATCCAATTTATCGCACGAGACAAAAAGTTACTTTGAGGGATTAGAAGAAAAAAAAAAAAAAAAGATATAAACAAGCCCTCTACAGCCTCGAGTTACATGATATTTGTCATATTGACGAATATATCAAGTTGTTCACCGAGTACAGGTGGAAGTCAAAGATTGGAGACAAAGAAGCTTCACAGCTATTCTTTGCAAAAATTCCAAGTCCCTGGAGAGAAATGCTTATCAGGGAATACAAGGATGCAGCAGATTTAGATACCGTGGCTAGAAGAATGTCTTTCTTAAAGGCCAAGTTATCTGAATGGTGCTACCAAGCAGCACTATACCGGAATTACAAGAGATTACGAGGAATTAATAAATCAGTTCCTCTATGTTGCGTAGGCGATGATATCCCAACAGTTGTGGGAGGTCAACCAAGGTGGCATAAGAAGAAGAATGAGAGAAGCCATCCATACCGCCGGGGAAGCAACAACAAAAGAAGTAGGTCTTCATGGAGACCTAGAAAGTTCTGGTCAAAACAAAAAGCCCGGTTACAAATCGGGGCAAAGACCAAAGACCGAGCGAGAGTAGAGCCTCATCATCAGGTTCAAATCAGGCAAGTACCAGCAGAACCCCAGGAAGGAGAACTTTCAGGCGAGCTCACACCAGAGCTAATAAAAGTTTCAAAGACTATAATTGCTGGACATGCGGAGCAAGAGGGCATATCTCAACTGATTTCGAAGCGACGCCAGAAATTGAAGAAGCTGTCTACTATCAAGATCTTATACAAGTGTACCAATTTGAGGATATACCCTCAGATGAAAGCATCTATGAAGAAGAGATCTATTCTGATGATGGAAGTGACTCCAACTCAGAATCAGAGTGAAGAAGAAATTCTTCAGCAGACGGTCAGGGAGGATATGTCAGGATTCCTCTCTCACACTACAGTTTCTCATAAAACTCTTATGAGAATTATGAAGGAAGATCCAAATCTTCAAATTTATGATGGTTTTACAATTGGAGCGATGGAAAAAGCATTGGATAAGATTGGGTTTCGTAATAGAAAACACCAAATTATCCACAGGGTAACAACCGGAGAATTTGCCATTCCGATGGAGTTTACTGGTAACCTGATCGAGATGCAGTTGGTCCCTTATAGAGAAATCCAGGAGATCAAAAGCAGAGTTAAAAAAGAAGTTGCAAATACACTCTCATGGATTCACATCGGAGCCATAAGAGTTATTATTAAAGCAACATTCAAAGAAGGAATAGATTCGCCACTCAATCTTGCAATCTTTGACAAGCGAATCTCAAACCTCAAGGATTCATGCCTTGGGGCAGTTACAGGGAATTTGTATGCAGGAAAATTGGCATTTAATGTCTATCCTAGAATTGCATACAATTTGGGAGATCGAGATTTCAACAGAGTCTTAACCCTTCATCAAGATTTCAAAAGAGTCGATTTGATGAAAGAATGGAATAGACCTTACTCGATCACATACAAGATTTCATATGCTCTCTCGAATACACATCATTCTGAGGTATTCTTGAGAAAGGAATTTATTGAAGTTCAAAGAATCTTTGAGGACTTTGCTAGGGTGGTTCTACCGAAAATCATTGAGTCTCCAACTATAAAAGAGATCCGACATGCAAATTCAAGATCAACCACTCTTCAACAAAAGTCGAAGTCTTAGAGTTGAGCGAAGGAGGATGTCTTTCTAACAAGACAGAATGATAACTAGCACCGTTGGGAAGAAAAAAAGACCGAGTCGATTCGGGTATTCCAGATGTTTCAAAACACAAGGAGAACTGAAATGCCCAGAAGGATGGAGAGAAGTGGAAGTATATTTGATATCACTCAAAAGGATAATATTTTTCCTTGTTATGTTCTATATTATCTCCAACAACCCATAATTGGAAGATATCAAGGAAGCCTAAAGATGGGGTGAAATTGAGTTGACTATCACAGGTACAACATGAAAAATCCCAGAGCAATTAATACTGGGAATTGAGTTCCTTGAGGATCATAAACCTTGGGAAAGATTACAAGATGGAATGGAGTTCACAGTGGATGACAAAATATATAGAATCAGATGACCACTAGTCCATTCTCCATGTACATTTCTATCGGAATGTTATATTCTAAATGCATGGCCGAGTATTTCGCCGCCTATATTGATTCAGGTGCCGAAATATGTATTGCAAAGCAGGATGTTTTTCCTAAAGAAATTGGAGAATATTTACCAGCTATTACAGGAAGAGATTTCTCTAAAAGAATTATTATTCTTAACAGAGGAATTAAACAAGCATAAATCATGATCGGAGGCGCGGGCGGTACCTCATGGTACAAAGTAAGACGCCACCAATCTATTTCCATGACACATAAGCATATGTTTTGTTAGGAAACAATTTCCTACAAACATTTAAGCGATTTACACAGGAAAATGAGACAAGACGACTTATTTTCACAACATTGTGTGATCATAAGATCATTGTCCAGAGACTGCGGGAAGCATTTTACAGAAAAATGCCTATTAATTTTCGCAGCAAGCGTGGTGATGAAGCCAAACTTCGAAATCCAAAAATGGCGGATAAAAGAAGATTTGGTGATGCCTTATTATCCTTTCGACAATATGGTTCGAAGCAAAAAGATACAAAGCGATGGGATAATAACTTGTATTCATTCAAAATACAAGGAGAAGAACGAATACCTCCAGAGGCTATTGCAGAATTGATGATGAGCCTAATGGAGAATCCACAGAGTGATGTTACCATAGAAGATCAAATATCACTCGAGGATATCAAAAAGAAGATCCAAATGAATTATAATGAAAATCCTTTGGCATGGTGGGATAAGAACTAGCTCAAAGCTTCCTTAAAAGTTAAACCAGGAAAGGAGTACGAGTTCGTGAGATTCAAAGCAATCCTTATGAATCAGGAGGATCGTGAGGATATGCAGAAGATACTTAAGGAACATCTTGACCTTAAGTTGATTTCACCAGGAGTTTCTCCATACAAGATCCGGGATTCCTAGTCGAAACCATGGAGAAATTAAAAGAGGAAAGCGAAGACTTGTTATTAATTACAAATGAATTAATAACATTTTGGAGTTCGACGGATACTATATCCCAAGCAGAGAACATCCGTAAATCGTATCAAAGGAGCCAAGATATTCTCAAAGTTCGATTGCAAGTCTGGATTCTACCAGATTAAGATGGAGGAAGAGAGTAAGAAGTTCACAGCTTTCTCCACACCACAAGGACACTATATTTGGAACGTAATGCCTATGGGATTGGCTAACACACCCCAGATATATCAAAGGAAGATGGACAATCTATTCAAAGATTATTTCAGTTTCATGTTTGTATATATTGATGACATCCTTATCGCATCAAAGAATATGAAGGAACATCTCAAACACTTGGAAATATTTTTAGATGTTTGTCACAAGGAAGGATTAGTGCTTTCAGAAAAGAAGGCAGTGATTGCTACAAGGCAGATTCAATTCCTCAGAATTGAAATCGATGAATCTGGAATCATCCTACAAAGTCATATTGTGGGAAAGATACAAGGATTTCTAGATACACTAAAGGACAAGAAGCAGCTTCAGAGTTTCCTTGGAGTTGTTAATTTTGCTTGAATGTTCATAAACAATCTAGCACATTACAGGAAGGTGTTTAGCCCATTGCTCAAAAAGGATGCTACATTCAAATGGGAAGATGAACATCAAGAAGGAATAAAACAACTTAAAGAAGTTTGCAAAAAGCTTCCAAAGCTTGCAATTCCACAAGATGAAGATGAACTGGTTCTATATACAGATGCCAGTGACTATTGGTGGGCAGCTGTTCACACAAAAGCCACACCAAACGGGGAAGTGCCATGCAGATATTGCAATGGTCTTTTTACAGATAGTGAAGTGAATCGATGGCATATAAACAAGAAAGAATTCTTTACAGTCAGAAAGGCTTTCAAAAAATGGCCTTTATTTTTACTGGCTAAAAATTTACTTTAAAAATTGATAATTCAAGTGTCAAAGCTTTTCTGAAAAACAAAATTGAATCAAAACCAGAAAAGGCTAGATTACTTAGATGGCAAGCTGAATGTCAATATTATGATTATGATATTGTCATTATAAAATCTCATGAAAATATTCTTGCGATTTTTGACACGAGATGGAAGGACGTTCTTCGACGAGGTCCTTAAACGAGTAAGACATCTCAGGAAAAACCTGGAGAGTCTAGAACGAGATTTTGGGACGTTATGTCTCAATGCAGAAGTTGCTGGATGACTTCAACAGGCTGACCAGAAATCCATTTCTAGTCAAATACGAGCATGCCAGCTCGCTCAAGGACAATTGTTCCTAGCGGCGCAAGGGCCTCTCCTCCAGCCGCATCTCCTATGGTGCAAAAAGGGGCGAATAGAGAACGGGCTCTAACCTGAGGTTATGGATTCAAGTACCATAATCACAAGTGTTGCAGGTGATGCATCCCCCGGAAGGTGTACAAATCGAATGAATGTTGAAGCTCCTGTGTCACAACCCGAGTCTTCAAGTCAACCTAAAGACCTGCGGGGTTAAAGAGGGGAGAGTTGAATCTTAGGCCATAGACAGTAAATCTAAGGTTCAAATCGACGAGATTAAAATTTCTCCAATGCGGTATATCAACGACAATGGGAGAAACTTGGTTACAAGACAAGGTATTAACCCGAAAAAACAATAGTTGATATCTCAAGCAAGTATCCCGAGTTTGGATGAAACCAGGAAGTCATCCAAATGAAGTACAATAATGGTATACTTTTGGAGCTTTAGCTTCAATTTATACTATGTCACCGAGATACCAAGAAATTTCAAAATTACCGAAATGGATTGGGGAGCGGTTTTGAGACTTGGGCCAATAATCCACATTTGGCCGGAGGAGATATTTTGGAACTATATTTTATCGGTGTAGCTCCCGAACCAAAGAAAGAAAGGCTTTAATGAGGCTTTTCATTTCATCAAGCTAAGAAGACCGGATGAAAATACTTTAAAATACATTAAGGAAACTTCACCTAAGAAGTACCATTGTTAGTAGGAGCAATTTACAAGATGAAGCTTCTACACGACGAGCATGGGGTCTTTGGGTTTGTCTAACAGAAATGGACAAAGTCAAATATCCGTTTAAGTTTTTCCGAATTCAAAGAAATGGATCTTTCTTCCGAATTCAATGACAGGATCAACAACATGATTTGCAGAGGAACTTTTTGAGATGAAGAGAAGAATTCTCTAGGAGAACAAGATTCCGGCAAGCAAAGAAACTTACCGAAATTTCAACATGGCGCATGTTGGCCGTTGGATTGACCGGATCTCAAAAACATGCCCGAATAGAAGGAACCCGAGTTTGGGAAAGGATTCCACCCAAATCCGACCGAAAAGACCATGCAACTGAAAGGACAAGGGCCCGCTCACAAGACGCATTTTCCTTGCGCATACCATCTTTTTAAAAGATTCCCGACAACCATCACATGGGCCGAGAGTCACGCGGAAAGAAAAGGAAGACAACGGGCGAGGCAATAATTCAGGAGTATGACGTAAGCAGTGACGTCTTACATCTCAACAAGATTTGAAGTCCGCATTTGAAGTCCGGACTTACCTCTATAAATGGCAGGAGTTGAAGGAAGCTGAGGACATCGAACATTTTCCTTAGTTTTCTTATAATAAATTCTGAGAGAAAATTTGTAATATTTTGAGTGTTTTAGTTTTAAGTTTTATGTATTTACGAGTGCAAGCCTCATACATGAGAGGCTAAACAAGTATTCTCCTCCCAAAAGGAGATTACTAATGTAATAAATATTTCTATAAGTTCTTAATAAAAAGGGGCTTTTTGCTTCAACATGTGTTCATAATGTTCTATTAATTTATCCCGTTTAAAGATTATCTTGTATGCGCCGGAGTAGGAAACGAACCAAGGTTGTCTTTGAAGCGATTCTTGAATGAGTTGGATAACTTGTAGATCATCTTCCTGCTTTGAAGTTGAACAAAGTGAATCGTTTGTCAAACGATCTAGGGGCGATAATTTTCCGACAGGTGGTGTTGCGAGCCATCTTACCCGGTGCTGTTTCGGTCAAAGAAGGTATGAATTTACGGGATATGTTAATTTTACGGAATCATGTTGGGTCTAATATGGTCGTAATGGACTATATCCATTTATGTTAATAAACTTAGGCAAATTAAAGAATGTATACATGTTAGTAAAACCTTTACTGTAAGTATGCCTGTTAGGTTTATAGGTCGAAACCCGACATGATCCACTTAAAACCTCTCGAATAGAGACTGGATCTAAGTAGGTGTAACAATGTCACGAACAAACATGAGACAAAAATGAAAGCTTTCACAACATGTGATACATTGAAAAACAGAGTAATTTGGAACTTGCATGGCAAATTTTATATATTGTGGGACTATTTATGCATATTTCTAAAACTATAGGACTTAGTGTGCAAGATCTGAAAACAGTGGGATGGCATATGCAAAGTACGGGACTAAGGATGCAATAGGCATGATCTGTAGGGGATTGAGGGTGCAATTTTCTCATTTTATACGTATCAAAACTAAACACACACACAAAAGAGGAACTTGCACTTTTGATCCCATAAGGGATGAGTTAATTGCATCCTTAGCACCACAGGAATTTTCTCATTATAATTCCAGTCCCTATGTTGCGCAATAGTCCCATAGGATTTATTTTGTTATAAAAACAGTCCCAAATCCTAAATTTTGCATATTTGGTCCCATAATTCTCAATTATTGCACTTTTAGTCCCATATTTTTCATTTCTACATTATACTCAATTTACCTTAGATTGTTGATCGTAAATGGTATCAGAGCCTATGTTTATTAAGAACTTATAGTTAAACTTATTATATTTATGTAATTACAAATTGGTGGGGAGAATTTTCTCCAAGAAAATGGATCTGGACAATTGTCCAAGATGTATACCTTATAGGAGATATCGTCAAATCTTGACGATGTATGCCCAAGAACACCAGGATAAAATAACATATTGGAACAATCAATATGTTGAAAAGGAACTCGAATGAGCTGTTAGGAAAACCTTGAGATAATGCGATAGACAAGTAGGGTATTATCTAAATTTCCTTATGGTAAATCCGATATTGTATGTGGATCTGATGAATCATCAGGAAGAAGCCCATAAAAATCACGATTCCTGATAGAAGACCAGAATAGAACGAGATACTTCCAAACACATCTAAGTTCTCTCAAGATCTTAGAGAAGTGCAGAAGACGGTGCAGAATTATGACAACCACCATAATCATCTACCAATACAAGTGCATCAGATCCAAAACCAGATGGAGACGATGGTGAAATATCAGAAGGAGATTCTTGAAATCCCTCATGATATTCAGAAACGAATCAAGAATCTGGAGGACATACCAAGTTCATCCGGAGGAAAAAAACGATTGATTTCGGAACAGTACCCTATTTACACCAAAATGGGAAACCAACCGAAGTTGTACGACGCATGACAAACGATGAAAAGCTCCTTGCTATCATCAAATAAAAATCAATCATAAACTAAAAAGTGATGGATATGGAGATGATTAATCTTAAAGATCTACATGACCTTGCAGATTCCTTCGCAGGATTAGGAATTATAGATTTAAAGATGAACGCAGGAGATGTATCAGATTTAGTTACTCATGACCAACATCAAAAACCACCTCCACCACCACCAATTGATCCTAACGTAACAAAGAGTTCTGGTTCACATCATGTGGATGAATCAATGTCACATCGTTGTCATCATCGAGCATTATTGCTGAGCAATACTTGTAATGCAAATTAGCAAGTTGGGTGGCGTTACTCCTCTCCAGCCCACACACCCAACCCCTCGTCCTCCACCCATGCAAATCTCTATATATCTCATAGCAAATATCCCACAATCGACGTTATTTATTGAGTCTCTCTATGGCATAGAAAGTGTAACTGGATCAGATTTCTAGATGACCCATCTCATTTGGTCGCATCATCTAGATACCAAATATTGTGAAAACAAGTGAATCGGAAAAAATATCACATTCAAAAAAAAAAATCAATTATTAATAAAAATTATAAAAATCATGTATTTAAAATAAACTATATCCAACTATATCAAACAAATATCTAAAAATATACAATATGAGCAAATAAAGTAAAGATGCAATGAAACACAACTAACTATGCCTGTAAAATGCGTTAATTATGCACTAAAAAATATAAATTTCAAGAATGAAGCCTTCAATAGAAGTCATGCAATAATTATGACCTAAAAATACATTGAAACTCATCCAAATATGCATAAAATCATGCATAAAGTTGCACTAAAAAATAATAAATTTCAAGAATGAAGCCTTCAATAGAAGTCATGCAATAATTATGACCTAAAAATACATTGAAACTCATCCAAATATGCATAAAATCATGCATAAAGTTGCAATCAAATCTAACAAAAATTAGAGGAATCTAACCTTCAGTAGAAACCATGTACAGTATGAATGAACTAAATATGCAATGAAACTCAACTAGTTATGCATAAAATGATATCTATGTGTAGTGACAGATTTGGGGACAATAACCTTCCATATAATCCATTTGCATTATGTATCAACTATGTATGAGGTAATTATACAGTAACCACAAATATAATATACTTTGTTATTTTTTATAAAAAGAATATTGAATATGCAGTAAATATAAATCAACTATGCAATATAATTACTGTAAACATACAAAGTCTAATACTCAAAAATCAAAATATCCTTCGTTCTCCACACCCTATATCATATTTATCTAATTCACATTGTGAAGCCCTCGATTTTTCGAGCATGTATTTATTTCACTTATCGCCTATGTATTATTTTGACTACTTTATCGCGTCACTTTGACGGATAAATATTAATAATATATTTTTTGTATTTTAATTTTAATTTTATTTATTTGATCAATTACTTGTGATTAATGATCATTTATTATTTATATTTCATATTTAATGATCACTTGATTGATCATTATTGTTTTTGTGTATTTATTAGACACCTTAGAATTTTAAGAGACCCATTTATTTTAGAGACTTATAGTCATAGAAAATAAGAATTTGATTTAAAATAAGTGATCATGAGACTTATAAGTGATTAAGGAAATCACTATTTATTTTGGAGATTGACATTATTCACTTATTATCATCAATTTTGGGACCAAAAAAAAAATATGGATACCACAAGATCAATAGGGGTGGATGGCCATGATGAGTTTTTGGTGTAGAAATACCTCTCAATTCTTATACACATACACAAATCAATACCTAAAAATCCTACACACATTTTTTTTTTCAACTCTTCCCACAATTTCCCACAAATCCCCACTCAACCCCCAACATTTCCCTCAAACTCCACCCATCCTCCCACTCACCCATACTTGCCCATACTTTGACTCATCCATTTGTTCCCTATGCAAGGAACAATTTGCAAGACTTCAAAATTAATCCTTCTCTCCCTCTCCTCCCTCATTTTCGGCCATAAGGCCTTGTACAAGGCAAAAATTGAATCAAATTTCATTCCTTACATCTCTCTAATTAGCCAACTTCTTCCCCTTCTCTCTAAAATCCTCCTATCTCTCTCTACATATTTTTCTTCTTCTTCTTAAACACTTAACAAAAAATACAAGAACTCCTCCTTCTACACTTCAAAAATTCGAACACACCTACTCCAAAGGTAAGAAAATTTCTTCTTCAATCCATTTTTGA
>JABTTQ020001480.1:0-25000 GCA_016081115.2 Rehmannia glutinosa | reverse complement strand
TATCTTCTAGCTTTTCTCTTCACCTCCTAATTTAAGTTTAAATTTTGTTTTGAGGTATACTTAGAGACCACTTGAAGAGATTAGAGCCTTGTGATCATCTTGACAAGGACCTCAAGATTTTGTGAAGAATTGGACTACAAGGTAAGAAATTGGGTTATAGTACATCTTTTTTTCTTCTTCTTCTTCTTTTATTTTTATTTTTAAATTTTACTTTTGAGAAATAGGGGATGACTAAGATTCTTTGAGGGTGAGCAAGAATTTTATTTTTGAAGCTTCTACTTGACTCACATTGTCCACTACACACGGTAAGTGTAGTATTTGCCTCTACTTCACATTCTTTTTTTTTTCTTAATCCAAGTCTTCATTTTTCTAACTCTGTTTTTTGGATATTCTTAACTTAGGGGCTGACCTAAGTGATCTTAGTTCAAGTTGTGATTTCTCCCTTTTCTTTTCACCAACAATCCAATTTTAAGGTGGGTGGAAAAATCTTTCAATGTCCTAAGTAGTTTTTTTTTGAAAATGCATATAGTGTCCTAAACACTCGAAGTGATTCTAACCAACATATTCAGTGAAAGAAGGGAGAAAACTTCAACCTGTTGAAGAAGAAAACTTGTTTATCTAGAACAAGGGGTCCGCACTTTCACGTGGTAAATGATGTGCAGTAAGGTTCAAGTTAGAGCCTGATTCGAATCCAACGGAGGCCTCTGTGATCAAGTCCGAAGGGTTTGTAGAGTTGAAGTAGTGGGGCAGCTACCTTACGAAGAAGCTGAGTCCCAGGAGTGAAGCCAGTTGTGTGATCAAGGCTTACTCAGAATGTATTATACTTTTTGTAACAAGTTGTTGGATTAGTAGATTATCTCCAAGAGTTGGAGAAGAGTGGAGTAGAGGAATTACCCCATACTCGAACCACTATAAAATTTCTATGTGTCATTTATTTTTGCATATTTATTTTTGCATATTTATTATTTGCTCACTCAACTGATAATAACTTAACCTAAAATAAGTGTTGAAAACCATATTCTAAAAAGGGTGTAAGACTTCCGCTGTAAAAACCAAGTAAACTGATTTTCGAAAAAGCACACTTTACTCAACTGAGTTATTCTATCAACAACTCTCTCGAGTCTGTTGAATGGTTAACTCTCCTGTTGAGGTTAGACCAAATTGTCTCATAATAGACTTAGCTGTTTACTTGTATAAACTATGATTTATTTTGAAATCGAAAAATTGGTTAAACCCCCTTCTAGACTTTACTAACACCTCTTAAGACCTACAAGTGGCATCAGAGCAGCTGGTTCAAGAACCTTCTGCACTGGTTACTGCACTTGATCTCAATCTTTTCAAAAAGATCAACACTTGAAAGTTTTTCAAATTTTCTTTAAAAAAGTTATTATCATGGAAGCAAATCTATCTCGTATTCCCATGTTTACTATGGAAGAGTTTGATGACTGGAAAATTCGCATACAGGCACATCTCTCAGCTTTGCATGATGAAATGTGGTTTGTCATAGAAGATGGGCCCATTAAAATCCCAAGGTGGATATAGCTGTAAGAGTTGTTGGATGCTGCTGAAAGACATGCCATTGTTGAAAAGCCTCGAAGCGAATGGAGCAATGAAGACATAAAAAGATATAACATGGATAATGTGACCAATGATATTTTGTATAAAACTTTTGATAAAGCAATGTTTAACAAGGTTAAATCTTGCAGGATTGCAAAGGAAATATGGGAAAAGCTGACTCTTATTTGCGAAGGCTCAGAGCAAATAAAAGAGAACAAATTGACAGTTGCAGTACAGAAATTCAAAAACTTCAAAATGTTAACTAGTGAATCACTGGATCAGCTGGTTGCCAGATTCACAAAGATTAAAAATGAGCTATCAGCTCTTGGCAAAGAATATACACAGAAGGAAATGTGTATGAAAATTCTCAGATCTCTCCTTGTTGAGTGGGAAATGAAGGTGATAACCCTCAGGCATTCAATAGACTTAACAAAGATTTCCAACCATGAGCTATTCTCAGATCTCAAAGCTTATGAATTTGAGTTCGGAAATAAAGAGCAAGATGAGATAGTTGTTCCCAAGATAACTGCTCTGGTGGCTAGAGAGTCAAAGAATGCAGAATCCAAGGACATCATAGACAAATAGGAGATTACCTTGATGGTTAAAAGATTCAATAAGATATTCAATAAGAAATACAAAAGGAATAATGGTGAATCCTCCAGAAGACACTCAACTCCTTACAGATGAAAGGAAGAGAGAACCTCAAAGAGAGCTGAGAACAAGAAAGTCAAGATCCGTGGCCGGAATTGCGGATATACTAGGTTACTTTGCAGTTGACTGCCCTTATCCACCAGTCAACAGATACATAAATGAAGAGGATAGGAAAGTCTTCAGAGAAAGAAGATAAGAGAGAAAGAAAGCCATGATGGCTGCAGAGACATATACAACCAATCAAGGTGTGACTGCAAAAATGCAAACAGACAAATGAAGAAGCTGACTACTCCTTAGACATTGAAGAAGAGCCATTGATATGTCTCATGGCTAAGGAACGGGAAGATGAGGTAAACTCTAACTCATCTAGCTCACACTCTGATGATAGTGATCATGATACACACACTTCATCACCAATAGATCTTTATGATTCATTAGGCAAAATGATGAAAGATTTTGAGCACATAAAATGCTCACTCACCTTTTAAATGAGGAAAATAGCCAACTCAAGTGCCTAAACTCACAGCTGACTGAAGACCTGAGAACTCTTAGTCACATAGCTGATGAGAATAAAGAGCTAAAGGCTGAAATAACTAAGGTCAAAAAGGACCTAGCTGAAAGAGAAAATAAGAAACAATAATTGAAAAATGTGATTGCATCACTCAGCAAGTCATCTAAAACATTTGATGAATTGATGATGATTCAAAAAGAGATTGGAGACAAAGCAGGCTTAGGTTTCAACTCTTTTGTCAATGCACAAACTCCAAGAATGGTGTTGGAAAAAAAACCATCAAGCAATGAAAGAATCCAAAAGTACCATATGTTTGTTGCACCCACACACAATCACAAACACTCACATATTGGCCTTGGTTATAAAGGAAAGGGTAAGAAGCCAGCTGAGTTTGTTGAGAGAGTTGCTGAAACAAAATTTAGAAAAGCTCAATAGCAGACTTCAAATAGGAAATATTTTGTAAATCCAAACAGAACTACCAAAGGCCCCAGAGGTTTCACCAAAAGAAACCATATGAAGGGAATGGTAGAAATTACTCAACACAGGTTGACTTGAAGAGCTTAAGAATGAACTAGGTTTGATTGAGCTGAGTTAGGAGACACATAAGACTGGCAAGTGCGATTCTTCAGCACCAATTGCCTCCTAAACAACTAGTTCCAGGTAGTTTTGTTATTAAAATTGCAATGGGAAATGGTAAGGAAACTTCTGGGATGCTCGATTCGGGGGCCAAGATCAATTTGATGCCTTATTCTATTTTTAAACAACTTGATTTAGGGGAACTGAAGCCCACTAGAATGTGTCTTCAACTTGCTGATATGTCCATTCGGTACCCTAAAGATATGAATGAAGATATTTTAGTAAAAGTGGGTGGTCTCATTGTCCCTGTTGATTTTGTTGTATTAGAAGTAGGGAAAGTGCAAAATCAAGGTAATGAGCACACACTTTTGTTAGGCCGCCCATTTATGGCCACCACACACACAATTATTGATGTTAAAAATGGGCGCATGACTATGACTGTGCTCGGTGAAACTGTGACTTTCTCTATTTCTGACACTAATCCTATCCCCTCGCATGTGTCACTTGAAAATTTCTCTTTCGTTGATTTAATTGATGGAACATTCGAAAATACATTCTTGCATGATTATAGTCATGACACTTTATTTCTTGAGCATGATGATATTTTTGACATCATGGAAGACGTATGGGCAAGCCTAAAACGAGGGAGGGTGATGGAAATATTCGCGTTAGAAGACATGGATAGTAAACCCCAACAAAAACTTGAATTGAAAGAACTCCCTAAACATTTAAAATATGTATTTTTAGAAGCAGGTGAGCGAAACCAAATGATTATTTCTTTGTACTTTCTAAAGAAGAAGAGGGAGAATTGTTGGTGGTGCTTAGAAAATGTTAAAATGCAATTGGATGGGGGTTGAGTGATATCAAAGGGATTAGCCTTGCTACATGCATGCATAGAATTATTCTAGAAGAAGGGGATAAGCCTAGTAGAGAAGCTCAAAGAAGATTGAATCCCGTTATGATGGAAGTAGTGAAAAAAGAGGTATTAAAGCTCCTAGGTCAAGGGTGATATACCCGATTACGGATAGTGAATGGGTGAGTCCGGTGCATGCAGAGTCAAGAAGAGAAAATAAAAATCAGCAAAGTTTCATTATCACCGAATGAAACAACCATGACGGAAATCGGTTGTATCGAGTTAGGCGACAGTGATCATCATGTGAAGAGAGAAGCAAAGTTAAATCACTTTTGGAAGATATCCGAGTTATTTAAGAGCTAAGTGACAAAATGCAATCGTTTTCTGTGAGCGAGAATATTTTTGGGCATTACGTCGCGTAATTATGGTGTCGAGAATAAAGCCTCATTACACATTTAGCATATGATTGGATATAAATGCTGCCGCATTTAATGCGGGGAAATTAATGCAAATGTTTAATCTCATCCGTTAATCTTGATCAACCTTTTCAAATTCTAAAACCATCCCCTCACGCCCTTTATATACCAAAATCTATTTTTTTCCCTCCTCACAATACATTATTCTCTCTCAAGCAAGATCAAAGCTTTTCTATGCAACCAAAGTGAAACCTTAGTTCTTACAACATCCGTTATACAAGTTTTTCATCAATCATTTTCGAAAATGGCACCTAACTACGATTCTATTAAGATGGTGAGAAGATCCACTCTGGCCGTATAGTGGACTTGAGGATTTGGTGAAACAAGAGAGTAACAAGGCCCTGGCCTTAAGATTCTTTGCGGAAGTTAGAGAAATCCGGTCTCAGATTTTTCTCACTATGGAATTCTCGCACACATACCTCGAAGAAGTTGCTATGTTCTACGTGAACGCCGAGGTTCACGACAGAGAAATAAGGTCATCCGTCCACATCAAAGATATCAAGATTATCGCTGCGGACTTAGGCTCATTGCCACCTTATTTCTCGAAGGGATGAAGGAGATTGCTTGAGAAGGATGTGAACCTGGCTGCGGCATGGAAGGAGATTGCGAAGCCAGAGTCTGCTGCTAAGGCTGTTTACACAGCCAAGAAGTCATTGATCAAAGACGACTATCACAAGTTGATGGATATCGTGTCCAAGTGCGTGGACATGAAGTTTGACAGCTTCAATCAGCTGTCTCGGACAAAGGCCGGCCGTCATGGCTGCTATCATGGAAGAGAAGAAGGTGAACTGGACTGAGTTCATCTTCAGCCAAATATGCCAGAATGTCATAAACAAGACCATAAGCGATGCTGGTCTGTTTGTGAGCTCATTGGGGTATGGCATGGTCATTGACCATCTAATGGAGGTGAAAGGGATTCCGCTCAGGCATGGGAAGCCTTTCCATATGAACAAGAAGATGTTCAAAGCTAAACTCTCAAGTGCTCAGAGGCAAGCACATGCTAGAAGAGCTGACACCAGCGAAGGTGAGTCAGTTGATCCTGTCCCCGAGGACACCGCTTTGCGATCGTCACAACTACTTCTCAAATCCTATTAAGAAGAAGAAGAGAGCTTCAGTATCAAAGCAAGCACTCGCCCCTGCGCACCATTCTGAACAAGCACCTACCCTGCAGCCGTCCCATAAGTTGCACCTTCCCCGGCCAAAGACGGAGAGAAGATACCACCGCTTCTTCTCGATCGTGAAGAAAAAGCGTTCGCTCAACTATGCCTCTTAAGCCAGCCTACATCCAAGAAGATAAAGATGGTGGAGCCAATCGCCATCGAGGAAGTTGAAGAGGAAGAAATTACTCTTGTCAAAACAAATGTAAGACGATTGGTAAGGAGATCTGCCTTGGAAAAGCCAGCTGAGTCTGGCACTGAGCCCGTGAAGGAGACTGTTGAAGCTGAAGAGCAGCAGTCTAAGGAAGTAGAGGGTGGTGAAGAAACCACCATTGAAGTTGAGAAGACTGTTGACGCAGTCGATGAACATGAACATGAAACACTATTCGTGAGACAAACGAGGATTAAAAAGCTTACACAAACGACCACCAAGAGTTAGTTGTTAAGCCCCAAACCGATTCTAGAACAATTGAGGAGGAATAGGCTCCCCTTGCGTGTAAGTCCAAGCGGCTACGATAATCTAGAGGGGGGTGAATAGATTATCTCTATTTTCTCGATTATACCCTCTTTTTCGAATCAAACAAGCCAAGACAAGAATGAAGGTGCGGGAAGTAAATAACACAACTTGATTTATAGAGGTTCAACCCACCTAGGGCCTAATCCTCTACCACCCCAGTATCTCCGGGATGGATTTCAAAAAGAAAAAAGATTTTATTAATTACCACAATTAATACAACATCACCTTACAACACCTTCTTTGGAGATTACCACAATCTCTCTTGAAGATTACCACAATCTTCAACGGCACCTTGTGAAGATTACCATAATCTTCCGACTCGAAGAATACCAAATTCTTCAGCACCTCAAAGATCACCAAACTCTTCAATAAGAAGATTACCACAATCTTCTTGCACTTAACACCTAGATCACCCAAGTGTGTTCTTACCACAAGAACACTCACAGGGATATCTTGTATTGAATGATAAACCCAAAAATTCAAGATTACAACTCTATAATGAACAATACAAATTTGAGTGTAAGTGTAATCAAGAATCAAGCCTAGACCTCAAGATGTGAAAGTGTAAGACCTTAGGCTATTACAACAAGAATATAGAAAATATAAGAACAAAGTGTTTGCTTGAATGTATCTTGTTGTGTTGTATTTTTCTCTCTTGTTGTGTTGCTTCAAATCTTCCTCTATTTATAGGAGATGATTGATCATGGATAGGCTCCTCTTGGGGATTTGAAATTTACAGAAAATTACAATCAAAATTAGGAATATAGCAGTTAGAAATCAATCCCACAAATTAAGGAAGAACTTTCTGCTGTCAACGACTAGAATTTTGCTGTCAAAATGGTAGGGCGACCGGTCGCGTAGAAATAGACGTTGAAAAGAAAAATCACATTTTTACACAGGGCAACTGATCGACGGGGGGTCCGACCGGTCGACCCTGTATTGGGCCGGTTGGACTCTTTGAAAATCGGTACAGAGAAGAGCAAGACCTTTCAGCCCGGTGCACGACCACAACGGTCGACCTCATTTATTTTGCTTCATTCCCGCTTTCTATTTTCAACACACATCTTCAGGTACAGGTTGCCCTATAGGGCGATCAGTCCAACACGAGACAAAAGTGTTGTCCAATTTTTGTCGAAAATAAGCTTCAAGAAATACTCCAAAAAATTAGTAAAAATATTTTAAATCGATCGGGAGTATTTGGACAACATTTAGAAACATTGTTTTGGTGTAAAAACTCATTTAAACAAAATCATCAAAATCATGATAAAAGCATTTATCTAACATTGCGCCTATCCAGGAGGAGGACGATGATCTCAAAATGTTGTCTCCTGCCTACCCTGACATACAAGAAAGATTAAGGATTTGGAGGCATTGGAAGTTGAGCTATGCCAGACATCAATTTCTGAGTCCTGAGTTTATTGAAGAAGAAGAAGAGCTTCTAAGCTTCCTAGGAAACATCTCGGTTAGCTCCGCTCTTAACCTTGATCTATGCACATATATCCTTCATATTGGGCTATGAAAGCAACAAAATTCGACTTGGACAAAGCAGGAGTCGAAAAGAAGTTGCAATTGTCTGAACTTGACGAGCTTCGTAATGACGCATATGAAAATACGCGAATATACAAAGATAAAGTCAAGCGGTTGCACGATAAAAGGATTATCCATAAAAATCTCGAACCAGGAATGAAGGTCCTTTTATTTAACTCACTTACCGTTTATTCCCGGGAAACTAAAATCAAGATGGAACGGGCCATTTGAGATCGAAGAGATATACCTTTATGGAACGGTAAAATTACTTAATCCAAGGAAGCATGAATCTTTCAAAGTGAATGGCCATCGGGTTGAGCCATATTTTGAAGGGGTATCTCGGACTGAAGGAATTGAGAGCTTAAGCCTCAAACAAGTCACTTAAGACCGTACTCAGGTATCGTCAAGCTAAGACCTTAAATAAGCGCTTATTGGGAGGCAACCCAAGTTCCATATTTTATATTTTTTCTTATTTTCTCGACTAACCATATCTAATGGTTTGTTTGAGTTTTTTCTCTTTTTATAAGTATATATATAATAGTTATTAAAAAAATTATATAATTAAAACAAGACGTGCGCGGACGCCAGCACACATGTGCGCGAATGCGCATGAGAGGTCGATGGCCACCACCCGCGCACTGACAAACAGGGCGTTAAACAGATGGGCGAGGCGAGCTTTTTCCCAAATTTTCTACTCCAAATCCTCTCCAAATCTACGCCATACCCAAATTCGACCTCCGCAACATCAATGTACTCCGATTAAGTGCGTATCTTCTACCAATGGCACCACCTCGAGGCAAAAGGGCACAAGAGGGACTTATAGAGCTCAAGAGGACACTGCAATGGCCGCGGTCGATTTGGCCGAGCAATTAAACACCCCCTTCCCAATCTACTCCGAGGAGGAGGGGTAACGATATACACAGGTTAGTCAACGCGAGGTACCCGATGCTCGCCTTCTTAATTTATGAATTTTATATGATTTGGGGTTGAAAGATGAATTTATGACTCTTGTTGAGGCTTTCGGGTGGAAGAAATTTATTAAATTGTCGGGTGTTGTGTATTCGGAGTTGGTTGTTAAATTTTACACTACACTTTATTTTTCTGACACACACTTGACGGATTTCACTTGTTGATTGCTTGAGGTTGAATATAAAGTGTATTATAAAGTGATGAAATCGATTTTTGGGTTTTCTACTAGAGGATTGCGATCTATCATGAACTCTTTTAATGCAAAGCAATTTTGGTTGAAATTGACTAATTTTGACAATTTTTCGAGTAAGGGGACGCCCAACGGGTTCATTCAGGACCGAGCCATTTATCTGTTTCACAAATTTCTTGCACATCAGCTATTTAGAAAAGATGAAAGTAACAAAGTGACATGCCCGAAGTTATTTTTTATTTATTGCGCTAAGTCTCGTATCCAAATATGCACTACCGCTTTTGTTTTTGATACATTCTATCGGATTCATAAGAAGAGTACATACAAGTTGGGGATGGGACATTTTGTGTCACTTATTGCCTTACATTTTGAAGTTTTTGATGTGGCCGACCTTAATTATCATGTGGTAGAAAGAATTTTCATTACTAAGGACAGTCTGCTCGGTTTCAAAATTTTGACTAAGGCAGGAGAAATCTGTGATCCTACCAGTCGAAAATAATTTAACAACAATAAATGGAACCCGGATGGCGCCTACCTACCCCAAGCTACTGCCTTGGGGGACGGCAGTCAAGGCGCAGATGATACTGATATAGATGAACCACAGGCTGCACGTCCCGCCTATTCCTTCGCACCAGGCTCATCTTCAGCCCCGAGCTAAGGCCACACTACTGGTTTGGACGTCGTCCTATCACGCCTCGATTATATGCAAGGCAACTTCATCCATTTTCAAAATCAGGTGACTGACATGCAACAGCAGATGATCGACCTCCATACCCTAATGAGAGACATGAGCATCCAGATAAACTTACTTGGCAGTCGGGTGCAGAATATCGAACAGAATTGAACGCTATATTTTTCGCCTCTCCACCCTCCACCACCGCCCGAGGATAATCAGTGATTTTCCCGAAAAAAATGTTTTTGTCTTGTCTGTTTCTCTTTTCTTTCTTCTTGTGTGTTTTTTCTCCCTTTGCATGCGGATGTTTGCTATTTTTTGCATGTTATTTTTCACTACTCTAGTTTTTCTATTTTTTGTTTTTGTGTTTTCTTCTACATTTGGCTTTTGCATAATCATAGGCGGATGTACTTACGACATTACTTATCAATCTCCGAAATTTTCAGGGGTGTATTTCATCTTCTCCTTCATTTTTTTAACACATTGAGGTCATTGCGTGTTTTAAGTGTGGGGGGGACAATGAGTCATTGATAATATAAGTTTATTGCTTGTAATGAAATTTTTGCTTTGCCTATTAATTATCCCTAGTATAATAATAATGCTATTTAGTTAACTCGAAATCGATGCATTAATTTGAGACTCAATTAGGAAATGACATTGTGAACTTGATGCGTAGGATTTGACTAAGTCGTGAATTAACCCTTTTGATAAACGAGTTAGGCAATGGTTAAACAGTACTCGAGGTTGTGGGGTATGAATTACGAGTTTTCATTGATGTTAATTGAGTTAAAACCCTTATTTTTATTACTTTATGTATTACAAAATTGCTAGCCTTGCAAATAATTTTTTTTTTGCTAGGACTTCCTGAGACATTATTCCACTAGGTGTAAACTTCGGATGTTTTTCAAAGGCTCCTAGGGTGGTTTCCCATACTCATGTTTGAGCCGCCGTTTTACGTAAAAGTCAAACATGGGGCACATGAATGCTCCTAGTTACTAAGCAGCTCAACCAGCCAATCATAAAATTATACATGGTACATATTTAATAAAGACAATTAAACTTTGCACTTAAAAAAAAGAGTAACGAAAAATCCCTACCTCAAATGCAGTTGATAGTCATACGAAGCCTGAAGTTAGAAAGCCTAAACGTCTAGTTCTTCGTCACTTACAATAAATATTGGTATAATTAAGTGATTGAAAATAAGTTCGAACTCGAATTCAAGATACAAGTGCTTATGTAATAAGCTAGGAATAATTAAACTATAAATAAACTATTATTCTTATTTTTCTATGTGAAAGAGTAAAATAATTAATACAATGTAATAATAATAGAAATAATATTAACATACATTACATATATAGTGGAACTCAATCTTATTTAAATGGATTTTGGGTTTGAATAAATAAAAAAAAATATAGAATGGACCATTGATTTACTTGAAATAAATTTGATTGATGGTGGCCCAACAGTAATATCTAAATATAATAAAGGAAGAAGTATTAAGATTAATAATAATACTAGTTATTATATTATTAATAATAATATAAAAGATGATAAATAGCAAATCTTAAGCTAGGTATTACAATCTACCCTACTTGAAAAAAAATTCATCCTCGAAATTGAGTTTACCCGTTGATTGAGAAATTTTGGATACTTGGGTGTAGTTAAGTGTTGTGTTAGAATCGTCCCTTCACAACGGCACATCGATGGTAACGACGAAATACTTTAAACTCGTTTTGCGAAGATAATACCACATGTGTTAGACTCCCTATCGTTTTTAATCGAACGAGTCATACTAAAAATATTTACACACTAATCATATGTGTCATTGTTTTAACTCTATCGCACATAATCTAAGTAAATTATGCATGGTTAACTCCTGTAGTCAATTATGATTCACCATTTATAAGATTTTTTATTTGCATTATGCTAATCAAGCAAATAATTGTGAGTCGTGAAATTAAACAGAGATTTGGCACATAGATAACATTTATGAAAAATAATCACATATTACAAGCAAGTTCATATAACATTGCACTTTCTCAAGATTTCACAAGTAATTGCAATAAGTAAATATTACCTGATTGGATGTCGCGCGATGGAGGGATAGCCATTTTTTTCTAAATAAAAGAAATTGCGAGTCTACAGGAAGTAGACCTGCTCTGATACCACCTATAACGCCCCACTTTTTTATAAAGGGTTTTTGAACGTTACCAAAATAAAGAATGCATTTAATTTTTTTTAAACTTAATATAATAAGAAAGTGTATTTAAATGCGCACGAATAAGACCATCTCAAAAACAAATGAAATTATTTTATAAATAAATCCAAAAATCCATCACACTTTCGCTGCGCCACTCTCATTTTATAAAACATAGTCTAATTATAAAAATTTCGCTGCGCCACTTACTTTTTTTTTGAAAATAAAATAGATAACTCGAGCGGAAGCAATAATGAAGTTTAAAATAAATTACTAAAAATAATTCTGAAATAAGCAACCTTAGAGTATTAGCTAAGATTAAAAATAAATATTAATAATATTATAATAAATATAGAGATAGTACATTGCATTTCTTTGAATTTGACAACCAGTCACAATTCAAAAAGTTAAATAAGTAAAGTGTAAGGTCTTCGGCTATCCCCAGCATCGGCAGCTCATCCACCCATTTAATCTGAAAATAGTTTGAATAATAGGGGTGAGTAACACTTACTCAGTAAGGATTGAAAATAAGCACATATATTTTGTGATCACATATAAAATAGCATAATTTAATGAATTTAAGCACATATATTTTGTCATCACATATACTTTGCCATTGGTCGAAGCCACACATATACTTTGCCATTGGCTGAAGCCACATATATACTTTGCCAATGGCCGAAGCTATACATATACTATTCCAATGGTCAAAGCCTACTTTGCCGTTGATAGAAGTCATATTTTTCCATTGGCTGAAGTCATACTTTGCCATTGGTCAAGTCTACTTTGCCATTGACCGAAGTCATACTTTGTCATTTGGTCGAAGCCTTTTTGCCATTTGGCCGGCCTACTTTGCCATTTCACATAAATAAACATAAATTCTTCACATATAATATGCACATCAAATTCAACAATTATAATCACATTGTCAAACATAGAATTCATAAAATTATACATGGTACATATTTAATAAAGACAATTAAACTTTGCACTTTAAAAAAAGTGTAAAGAAAAATCCCTACCTCAAATGAAGTTGATAGTCGTACGAAGCCTGAAGTTAGAAAGCCTAAACGTTTAGTTCTTCGTCACCTATAATAAATATTAGTATAATTAAGTGATTGAAAATAAGTTCCAACTCGAATTCAAGATACAAGTGCTTATGTAATAAGCTAGGGCTCCTAATAGGTGAAATTTAACCAAAAATATAAGTTTCGGGGCCATTTTGAAAGAAAACAGAAATAAATTTGGTTCTTGGACCAAACTGAAAAAGGGTGGGGTAGAAATGAAATTTCCAGAAACTCCAACTTAGTCCCTAGGGCTAAAATATAATTTTCTGAAAATTAACTAGGATTTGTGGTTAAACTGATAAAACCCAGGACTCAATTGAAAGTTACTAAAACATTGATTTAGGGAAAAAGAACTAATTGAAACTTTAGGGGGCCAAATCGAAAAACTAAAATTGCCATCAAGTACAAATTTTTATTAAATTCCCAATAACCAGCCCCCGGACAACTCCAACCCCCAAAATCGAAACAACACCCTCCTCACAATCACCATATCAGCATCTCGTCATCTGCCATCAATCCATCTCCCTCCTGCGTCCTCGATCGGCTGCAGCAAAACTCACACCGGTGGCACACGGCGTTAAATCCCCCGCCCCCCACACGCCGCACGCACACATCTCGAAAATCGCGCACATACATAGTGATGTTTCACTCCCACATAAATATAGCAATCACTAACTTCACCATCACTGCACACATACCTCATTATCATCACAAGTCCAACTATTTTTTTGGTTGACAACAAAATATTAGAATTGATGTAAGGAGATATAACTTACTTGATAAAAATCTAAGCTTTTCCATTTTTGCAGAAGTGGCAGCAAGATTTGGAGAAAATGAGAGTATGATGAATAAAACGTGGGAACGTTGGAAGTTTACTAGGCTAACCAAGAACGTGGGATAAGGATTTTGTAGTGGTTAATCGAAAACGGGGTTGGGGATGTGGGAAAAAGGAAGTGGGAAGTTTCTCGCCAAAATTCCTCTAATTAAGGGATATAAACTTATCTAAATAGGTTTTAGGAAAAATCGGATAAAACTTCGATAATATTTAAGTACACACACATATATATAAATATATGAATTAAGAATAAAATAGAATAATTAATAACAGAAATGGTAAAAATAATAAAAGAATAAATATATAATTAATGTTATTACAGAGTTGGTGGAAGTGGGGCTTATCTAAATTGATTTTGATGAGTTTGACTAAATTTGGGTTTTGATAAATAAAAATATAGGATCGGACCGAATGGGCTTATTTTTAAAATGAGTTGATAGTGATCCAACAAAGATATTATCTTGATATAATAACAAAAAAATATTAAGACTAATAATGATATTAAATTATAATATTACTAATAATAATCATAAAAGATGATAAGACTCAAATTTGATAAATAAAATACTACTTGAGTTTTAAAATCTAAAGAAATACTTATACAGGCTTAATAAAATGGAACTCTTCTAAAAATAAATCATCACATCGGATAGATAAATAAACCTAAAGATTTCCTTATATCGGACCAACGTTAAAAATCCTAAATTCCATAATTAGCTGATCTAAAAATAAAAATTATGGAGTGTTATATCTATAGTTATTCATTCGTGTGATAAAATATGAAGGAAATATTATCGAAATTTCAAATTAGTTGAATTGTGTCCTTGTAAAATGTAGGTCCCAAGGGCTGTAAGTGTAAGGTTTAGAAGGGGGTTGAATAAACCTTACCAAATTTTCGATTTAGTCCTTTTAAATATACAGAGTTGATACTACACAGTGTGTCCTTGATGGATACAATCAATTTAGTCAATCAAGAGAGTTAGTCTCTCAACAGACTCAACGAGCCATTGATGGAATAACTCACCGTTGGCTTTAAATTAACTCAACTTTGTGGTTTTATTTTTCATTGGAAGACTTAACACCCTTAAGTTTGATTAAGCAAGGATTTAGTACTTAGAAATTATCAAGTGGATAGCAAATTTATCGTGAGATATAAGCGGCTTAAAAGTGCAGAATTTAAATGCTTTGAAATGTAAATGACACAAAGAAAGTTTTTATAGAGGTTCGAAGATGGGGTAATTCTTCTACTCCTCTCTTCTCCAACTCCCGGAGGAATCCACTAAGTAATGATCGGTTTACAAAGCTGAATCCGAATACAGATACAAGTCTTGATCACAACAAACCGACTTGATCCTTAGGGACTCGATGCGAGATGCCTTGATCACTCACCGGCTTCTCGTGACGACTCAGCTTCTTCTTCACAGGCAAATTGCCTTTGTTACTACAAACTCACTTGCTCAAGCTCTTTGGATTTGATCACGAAGCCCTCCAAAAGCTTAAGACTTGGTTCAACCTTGAACCTTTCTACAATCCTTCCCGGAAAGTAGACCCCTTTTCTTCAAGAGTTTCCTCTTCAACTCGATTGAAGTTTTCTTTCCTTCACGATGAGTGTTGGATTGATGTACTTCGTAATGTAGGCTTGAGGATTGAGATTGTTTCGCTTTTCTAATGTGCTTGTATATCTCACGTGTGTGTCATTCATACATTCTCCTCTCTCAAACAAACTCCTCGGCCTTTTTATAGTGAACTTTCAAAAATTTGCCCGTTGAAGAGATAGGCTTATTTTTGAAAGTCACTTTGCGATCGTTGGCTTGCGCTTCTTGGAATTGTTTGTTTCCTCGTATGAATTGTTGTTTCACCTTTTCGAGTTCGACACGGTGTAGTGCTTCCCATTGGTTCATTCCTTTTGCACGCTTCGGGACCGAGCACCCCAAGAAAGGTGGTATGGAGATATTACTTGTTTAAGTAAATCTCTTGATTTCTCAGTGCAACGTTCTTTTACATTATCTCGACTTGACCGATGCAGGATATAAGCAATTAAGATGCAGGAATTAAAGTCTTTGAAATATAAATGACACAATAATTTTTTTATAGAGGTTCAAGATGGGGTAATTCTTCTACTCCTCTCTTCTCCAACTCCTGGAGGAATCCACTAGGTATTGATTAGTATACAAAGTGGTAATCCATATACAAGTTTGATCACACAAACACTTGATCCTTTGGGACTCGATGAGACGCCTTGATCACTCACCGGCTTCTCGTGACGACTCGGCTTCTTCACAGGGGCACCGCCTTGCTACTACAACTCACTTGCTCAAGCTCTTTGGATTTGATCACGAAGCCCTCCAAAAGCTCAAGTCTTGGTTCGACCAAACCTTCCTACAATCCTTCGTGGAATGTAGACCCCTTGATTTTTCAAGATTTTCCTCTTCAACCGATTGAAGTTATCTTTCCTTCACAGTGAGTGTTGGATTGATGTTCTTCGTAGTGTAGGCTTGAGGATTGAGAATATTTGATTTTCCAATAAAAAATGCTTGAACGTTTTTGGTTCTTGTCTCTTAATCACTTGGTCAAACTCTATTTCAAAAATAAACTCCTCGGCTTTTTATAGTGATCTTTCAAAAATTTGCCCGTTGAAGAGATAGGTTTATTTTTGAAAGTCACTTGCGATCGTTGGCTTGTCTTGTTGCGATCCTTGGAATTGCCATTTCCTCGTATGAATTGTTCTTCACCTTTTCGAGTTCGACACGGTGTAGTGCTTCCCATTTGGTTTATTCCTTTGCACGCTTCGACCGAGCACTCCGAAAAGGTGATATGGAGATATTACTTGTTTAAGTAATTCTCTTGATTTCTCGCAACGGATCTTTTTGCGCTTATCTCGACTTGATCGCATTTTTTGCTTTCCCTGGTGACTTAGAGTCGGCTTCCAATCATTGGATGACTCTTCATCACTTCAACTTGAGACTTGGCTTTTCTCGAGTTGACTTGATGATACTCCACTCACCGCATCTCACCGCTTCTTCAAGAGAGTTCCCGCTCTACTCTTCTTTGCCATACTCACAAATGCCTCTCGCAATGAGTCTTCCTTCTAGTCTTGAGTTGTCTTCTTGCATGTTAGGGCGTAGCTGACTTAACTCAGCTTGGCTAGCTCTATTTATTACAATGCATTTTACAACAAGAATTGGGGTGCCAACTTCCTATTCTAAGTTTTACATGGCATTCATCAAAATCTAAACAATAAATTTCCTAACAATTTCCCCCTTTTTGATGATGCCAAAACTTAAACCATTCAAAAATGCAAATAGCAAAGATACATACAGATAGTGTATTGACATAGAATGTATGCGCAGAATCAATTCTTTTATTGATCATAACATTCTTGTTCTTTTTTACACAATCAAGCATACAAGGTGTATCAAAGCACATATTTGTCTACACAAAAATAAAGAATTTATAGCTTTATTTCGGAAGACTTACATTGTATGTATTTACATAATAAAATACACGGGGGGTGGACAAAGAACACTTCATCTCCTTCATTGTCTCTTCTTTTTCATCTTGTTCAAGATCTTCTTCTCTTCTTCTCTTTTTCTCATCGTCACCGCTTCTTTTTTTTTTTCATATGCCTTTCTCGCAGCTTCATCTCTTCTTAATCTTTCATGTCTTTCCTCCCATAGCCGAGTTTGTCTCTTGTTTTCTTCTTCTATTCTTTTTGCATACTCGGCGTTACTTTTTAGCCACTTGCAAATTTGCTACTTGGTCAAGACCAGCCCAAAGAGATCCCTCCTTTCTTGCCTGGATCTACGTATTCAATGTTTTTGGGCAGAGGCCTGTCCTCAAGCTTCTTCCTCCACCACCGCTTTCTTCCTCTACCTCTGGGCGTGTCTTTATCGGGGTCTTCTTCTTTCACCGAGTGACCACGGAGTGACCAAAGAGTGATCGCCGGGTCTCGTCGCTTTCATCGCCTTCTTCACATAACGTGAGACCCTTTTCCCAAGATAAGTCCCAAGCTTGAGCCATAGACATATTTGCAAAGTATCCTTCGATTCGAGCGTTTTAAACTCATCAACCGATCGTGGCTCCGCCCCGACATCCGAGATGGCATAAGTGTCTCGTCTCTTTGGAATGCCTCCATGTCGTTTCAAGATGTTCATAACCCGGCATCCATTCTTCCTTCCACTTCCTTCATCCCCGCTTCAATTGTTTTTCTCTTTTCACCATAGATATAGCAGAGTGTTGGAGTGGCAGAGTCACAGGGAGTTTGTCAACGATAATGTCACCGTGACAGACCCTGTTGGGGGTTTGTGCAATCATTAAGGTCACATCTTTCGATCCTTCCCCCTCAAAGATTTTTCTTTCTTTTGTTTCAGTCACTTCCTCGTTGTCTTTCCCTTCACAATTGCATCCTCTTTTTCGCTTCAGATCTTTTCTCGTGCTTTAAGGTATTCCTCTTCCCCTTTTTGGCATCATCAAAAGAGAGAGGACACCGAAACATATTGCGCAAGGTGAAGTCGAGCCTCACGATGGTAGAGTTCTGTCTCGAGTCCGCCGCAGAGTATGCAAAGACGAAATTCGGATCGAGTAGCGTTGGACTCTGCTGAAATCACTTCATCTCACCATGAGAAGGCTGAATTTTGAGTTCATGGTTTCTTCCAAACGTCGTAGATCACTCTTGTTTTGCTCACGCAACAACTTTATCTCGGCAATGTGTGCTTCATGCATGTGCTCAATATGTTCTTTCAAACCGTTTTTGCATCAAAGATTTTCACTCTCCATACCAAACTTGTTGAACAATGTCCTCAAGTATCTAACTTGTTCCACACGCATTGTTTGTCTTTGTTGCCACCATTCCTCGATCCCGATCAAGTTATGCCTCTTAAATCAGCAGAAGATTGGCATCTCTGTTGTCCATCGCATGTCCATAGAGGCTCGATGCCTCTCCATCCGTTCAATCTCGCCGAATAATGCCTTGAACACTTCATGCGGACTTCACCGATTCCTCCGCTTGCGGTGATGGCCATGCAACAAAAATCATAATCACCGAACAATGGTGACTGATGGAAAAACGGAGCTGGTCTGTGGTAGCGTGCGCGTTCGTTCTCGACTCTTCATGGAGGTCGGGTACTCTCCAGGAAAAAGGAAAAGATTCTATAAAGGATTCATCACCGCCAACCGGGATTTGTTCGATGATGAGCGGTGAAGTTCTTTTTGAATCGACCTGCAGAAATTGAGGAGCTCGCTTGTGAGCGGACTCTAGTTCACCGGGGGTTTGTTGTGAAGTGGACCCGACTTGCTTTTGCGAGCCTCAATATGTCTCAACAGCCTTCGTTGGTCTCAAATGATTTCTCCAATTGAGTAGACTCGTCCTCGGCCTTATCGTGGCGTCATCGGACGATGATGAGATTTCCATTGGTGGCTCATCATCAAAATTAAAGGTTTGACGAGTAGTCTTGGGATCGACTTGCTCGTGCTTGGAACATCCGCACTGAGTCTTTTGGATCTCACACCGGGGATGACTCGGCTTCTTTCTTCGCCTTTCGATCCCGAAAGGTTACATCAGATTATCCTGGGAATCATGAAGCGCGCTTATCTCCTTTTCGGGATGGGTCGATGATAGCGGGAGGGATGTTCTCTACTTGACTTTCTTTACCCCGAAGTCTCAACCTCCCGTGGGCCTTCATTACCTCCTGCGCAGCTTCAATCTGCGAGGCCTTGACCTCCCTTTCGATCGAAGTCGCTTGTCTTAGGGTCTTCGTGGTGGCATCCATTGAGTCTCAACCCCATGGATTGCACTTTCATCGCCAGTGTTAACTCCCGTACATTCCTTCCTCGTGCCTCGATTGCATCGGCGGCGTCATTAGCCTTCAGAGCGATTGACACCTCACCGGTGATGGCCTCAATCGCCTGAGCTTCGTTGATGGCAACTTGTCGTTTCGTTTGGTGGTTGTACTTTCTCCACTTCGCCTCCTTGATTCATTGTGGAGTCATCTGCAGATTCTCCGACCTTTGCCGCAGTGGAGGAGTTTCCCCCCGGCGCACCACCGAGTGACTTGGAATGGGGTCACTCGTCTCCAAACTCCCTACTTGCTATTGAATGTTCAGCCGTTGGGGCGGTGTGGTAAGACACCTTCAATAGGGGTTGGCTCGACCGGGGTCCCCACTATCCCGCTTCATCGCCACGCCCCTTATTGCTTCTTTCCGAGTGAGTCGGGAGGTGGTGGCAAAGAACAACAATGGCGATTTGTTGAACCACTCCCATTGGATCAATTTCACCGTGTTCGAGGACTCTCCTGGTCTCTCCATCAATCTTTGCTCGTGAAGGATTCGATTCGTGCAATGCTTGCCGCATTTGCAACTCTTCTTCTCGGGGCAAAGAAAGATTCTCCTGATCCTCATCACCGCGGAAGACATCAAGGAGAGGATGTGTGTGTTCGTAGTGCGAGATAGGGCGGAGATCTTTGGCCTTCTCACGTGCCTCGCCTTCCTCCCGCTGTCTTTTCCTTCTCCTTGTCCTTGAATATCTGCAGGATGTCCGTGCGCTTGTCTTCATCCAAAGGCTTTGGGATTATAGTGGTTAGTCCAAGGAAATTTAACAGCCTTCTCTTCTTCTTCTATAAACTCGGGCCGTTGGAACTGCTTCCCTTGATTTACTCAATTTCCATTTCCTCCACTCACGCAGATGATTTTGGATGTCCGGGTAAGGTGGAGATAGGATCATCACATCACTATCGGCTCTACCAGCCTTCTTTCTTGTTTTCACCAAAAGCTACGGGCTACAAATTCAGTTGCCTCTGTCACGATCGCTTCAAAGACTTGGACTGTTTCATCAATTACATCCGAGACTCTACTTCTCCAAAGAGCTCTCGATGTCTGCTCCACCGAGTGGTCGACTCGGCCGGTTTCTCAAGCTCGAGTGCTTGATGATTCTTCTTCGTCTCATATTTTGTACCGTAGGGATTTCTGTTCGTAGACGGTTTCTCTGAGTCTTGGCGGCGGGGGCCGGTGCTAGTGTCTTTTCGAGAGCCGTCCGTCTTGGCTTGCCGCTTCTCCTCTTTTTGACGATCGGAGAATTTAGGTCCCAAGGGTGTAAGTGTAAGGTTTAGAAGGGGGTTGAATAAACCTTACCAAATTTTCGATTTAGTCCTTTTAAATCTACAGAGTTAATTCTACACACCGTGTGTCCTTGATGGACAATGATTAGTCACTCGGTTGAGTTAATCTCTCAACAGACTCAAATTGAGCCGTGATGGAGTAACTCAAATGTATGGCTACAATTTAACTCACCGTGGTTTTATTTTCAAAATGGAAGACTTAACACCCTTAAGTTTGATTAAGCAAGATATTAGAGCTTGATTTAGTACTTGTAAATTATCAAATGGATAGCAAATTTATCGTGAGATATAAGCGATTAAAAGTGCAGAATTTAAATGTCGAAATGTAAATGACACAAGAAAGTTTTTATAGAGGTTCGAAGATGGGGTAATTCTTCTACTCCTCTCTTCTCCAACTCCCGGAGGAATCCACTAAGTAATGATCGCTTTTTACAAAGCGTGCAATCCGGATACATGTCTTGATCACAACAAATGACTTGATCCTTAGGGACTCGATGAGATGCCTTGATCACTCACCGCTTCTCGTGACGACTCGGCTTCTTCACAGGCGGCAAATACCGCTTGCCTTGTTACTACACTCACTTGCTCAAGCTCTTTGGATTTGATCACGAAGCCCTCCAAAAGCTTAAGACTTGGTTCAACCTTGAACCTTTCTACAATCCTTCCCGAAAGTAGACCCCTTTTCTTCAAGAGTTTCCTCTTCAACTCGATTGAAGTTTTCTTTCCTTCACAGATGAGTGTTGGATTGATGTACTTCGTAATGTAGGCTTGAGGATTGAGATTGTTTCGCTTTTCTAATGTGCTTGTATATCTCACGTGTGTGTCATTCATACATTCTCCTCTCTCAAACAAACTCCTCGGCCTTTTTATAGTGAACTTTCAAAAATTTGCCCGTTGAAGAGATAGGCTTATTTTTGAAAGTCACTTTGCGATCGTTGGCTTGCGTTCTTGGAATTGCTTTGTTTCCTCGTATGAATTGTTGTTTCACCTTTTCGAGTTCGACACGGTGTAGTGCTTCCCATTGGTTCATTCCTTTTGCACGCTTCCGGGATCGAGCACCCCAAGAAAAAGGTGGTATGGAGATATTACTTGTTTAAGTAAATCTCTTGATTTAAATCTGCAACGGTTATTTTACGATTATCTCGACTTGATCGCATTTCCTTGCTTTCCCCAGTGTGACTTAGAGTCGACTTCCAATCATTGGATGACTCTTCCGTCACTTCAACTTGAGACTTGGCTTTTCTTGAGTTGACTTGACGATGCTCCACTCACCGCATCTCACCGCTTCTTCAAGAGAGTTCCCGCTACTCTTTCTTTTGCCATACTCAAATGCACTCACGCCAGAGTCTTCCTTCCATCTTGATTGTCTTCTTGCATGTTAGGGCGTAGTCATTTCTTGACTCGGCAAATTTGGCCACTCTATTCATTACAATGCATTTTACAACAAGAATTGGGGTGCCAACTTGCTATTCTAAGTTTTACATGGCATTCATCAAAATCTAAACAATAAAATTCCTAACAATTTCCCCCTTTTTGATGATGCCAAAACTTAAACCATACAAAGATGCAAATAACAAAGATACATACAGATAGTGTATTGACATAGAATGTATGCGCAAATCAATCTTTTTATTGATCATATCATTCTTGTTCTTAACACAATCACATACAAAGTGTATCGAAATATATAATTGTCTTCACAAAAATTTATAACTTTATTACGTAAGACTTACATTGTATGTATTTACATAATAAAATACACGAAGGGTTGGACAAAGAACACTTCATCTCCTTCGCCGTCTCCTTCTTTCATCTTGTTCAAAGATCTTCTTCTCTTCTTCTCTTCTTCTCGTCGTCACCGCCTTCTTTTTCTTCTCATATGCTTTCCTCGCAGCTTCATCTTTTCTTAATCTTTCCCCGTCTCTCCCGCCATAGTTGAGTTTGTCTCTTGTTTTCTTCTTCTAATCTCTTTGCATACTCGGCGTTAGATTTAGCCACTTTTAAATTTGCCACCTGGTCAAGCCACCAAAGAGATCCCTCCTTTCTTTCCCCGGATCTACGTATTCAATATTCTTGGGCGAGGCCTAGGTCCAAGCTTCTTCCTCCACTATCGCTTCTTCCTCTACCTCAGGCGTATCTCAGATCTGGGCCTTCTTCTTTTCCAAATGAGTGACCAATGTGACCAAAGCAGAGCGATCGCTTAAGTCTCGCCGCTGTCGTCTTCTTCACATAAGGCGAGACCCTTTTCCCAAAGATAAGTACCAAGCTTGAGCCATGGACATATTTGCAAAATATCCTTCGATTCGAGCGTTTTGAATTCGTCAACGACGTGGCTCGTCCCGACATCCGAAATGGCATACGTGTCTCTCGTCAAACCGAATGCCTCCATGTTCTTTCAAGATGTTCATCACCCTGCATCCATTCTTCCTTCCACTTCCTTCATCCCTCGCTTCAATTGCTTTTCTCTTCTCGGCCATAGATACGTAGAGTGTTGGAGTGGCAGAGTCACGGGAGTTTGCTTTTGCTTATAATGTCACCGTGATGACAGACCTTGTTGGGGGTTTGTGCAATCATTAATGTCACATCTCCGATCCTTCCCCTCAACAAGATTTCCTTTCTTCTTTCAAGACTTCCTCACCGATTTTCCTTCTCACTGCTTTTCTCACCGCTTCCTTTCCTTTCAAATTTCCTTGATTTTGTCTTTGCTTTAAGGTATTCCTCTTCCCCTTTTTGGCATCATCAAAGGATAGAGGAACCCCAGGGAACATGTCTTTGGCAAGCATGAAGTCGAGTCTTCGATGGTTGAGTTCTCGCTTCAAGTTCCAAGTCACAGATGCAAAGACGGAATTTAGATCTAGTAGCGTTGGATTCTCATGGAAATCACTTCATCTCAAATGCCATGAGAAGGCTGAATTTTCTAGTCATGTGTTCTTCCAAACGCCGTATATCATTTGTATTTTGCTCACGCAGCAGCCTTGATTTCGGCGGTGTGAGCTTCATGCATATGCTCAATGTGTTCTCTCACCTTCGTTTTTGCATCAACATTTTCACTCTCCACACACAAGAAAGCCTTGTTGAACAAAGTTCAAGTATCTCACCACGCTCCACACGCATTGATTCTTTGTTGTTGCCACCATTCCCTTATCCTCGACCGTGATGCCTCTCAAGTCACCGTAGGTTGGCATCTCTCATTGTCCAGCATGTCCAAAGAGGCTCGATGCCTCTCCATCCGTTCAACCTCAAAGAAAGAGTGCCTTGAACACTTCTCGAACTTCAATTTCTTCTTACATTTGCGGTGATGGCCATACAAATCAAATCAAAATCGGGCTGAACAATGGTGCCCGAGTGAAAAAGGAGGTGGTCTGTGATAGCGTGTTTGCTCATTTTCTCGACTCTTCGTGGAGTTCTCGTATCTCCAAAGGTGAGAAGGGAAAGATTCTACAAAAGATTCATCACCGCGACCGGATCTGCTTCGATGATGAGCGATGCGCGTGAAGTTCTTTTTGGGAATCGATCCTGCTGCAGCTTGAGGAGCTCGCGCAGTGGTCTCTTGTTGAGCTGGGTCTTGTTGTGAAGTAGACCCGGCTTGCTTGAGCCTCAACTGTCTTAACAGCCGTTGGTCTCAAATGGTTTTTCCATTTCAGATGACGGTCCTCGGCCTTATCAAGATAAGATCGGATGATGATGAGATTTCCATTGGTGGCTCATCATCAAAGTTAAAAGTTTGACGAGTAGTCTTGGGATCGACTTACTCGTGCTTGGAACACCCGCACCGAGTCTTTTGGATTTGGCATGGGGATGACTCGACTTCTTCTTCGCCTTCCGATCCCGGAAAAGTGACATCAAGGTTGTCCTGGGAATCATGGAGTGCGCCGATCTCCTTCTCGGATGGGTCGATGATAGCGAAGGATGTTCTCTCTCGGCTTTTCTTTACCCCGAAGTCTCAACCTCCCGTGGGCCTTCATTACCTCCAAAGGCGGTCTCTCTGGCTGCGAGGCCTTGTCCTCCCTTTCGACAAAGTGTCACTGTCTTAGGGTCTTCTACATGGCATCCATTGGAGTCTCAACCCCATGGATTGCACTTTCATCGCCTGCAGTGTTAACTCCCGGGCTGTCCTTCCTCGTGCCTC